>JABUQX010053421.1:55000-60000 GCA_015478945.1 Trachelipus rathkii
ATGCTGTGTGTGTTGTGGAAGTTATGGTATGAGTGATATGTGAAGAGAGAAATGCGGTGTGTCTACTGGATTTGCCCTAGGTGTTCCTAGTGTGTAGTGTAGTGTGAGGGAGAAAGTAAGTTAGAGACATCTTCTGTATTAATGAGGCTCAAAAGGGACAAACCATTTTGCACTGAAAGGAAAAGGAGTGTTCCAGAAGCAACTTAAAAATTCCATATACCCAGTTAAAGTATTTCATAGCTTGGACAGCACCTTTGACATATATATATATATATATATATATATATATATATATATATATATATATATATATATATATATATATATATATATTTATATATATATATATATATATATATATATATATATATATATATATATAAAAAAATAAATATATATATATATATATATATATTTTTTATATATATATATATATATATATATATATATATATATATATATATATATATATATATATAACTATATATATATATATATATATATATATATATATATATATATACATATATATATATATATATATATATATATATATATATATAGTTGAAGAATAAAATCCAAATATTTAAATTCATATTTGTTGTAACTCAAAAAGTTTCTGAATTAATATTTTATTTTCCAAATTTTCTTAAAGATTATTAAGCTTCGTTGAAAATTAAATTTGATAATTCCCGAAACGTTGATAATTATAGTAAGTCGATCACGTAAAAATAATCTCCCGAAAGGGAAATTATGGGCTTTCTTTATTTCATAATTTTAGGCAGTGATTATCTTAAATATATATATATATATATATATATATATATATATATATATATATATATATATATATATATATATATATATATATATATATATATATATATATATATATATATATATATATATATATATATATATATATATATATATATATATATATATATATATATATATATATATATATATATATATATATATATATACTCCTTTTTCTGTTTTATGAGGATGTTATATAAAAATGTTACATATCGAAATATCGCTGAACCCTAATCGTCTAACCATACACTGTGACGTGTTAACTTAAACTCCAATAAAAGAAGAGAAAAAGTTGCCACATGTTGCTTTTTATATCATGTTAATTTTTATATGATAATTTTGTTTTCATTTTTTTTTTATTTATTTTATTAAGGGGCTCGAGCCGACGGTGGGACAGAGGGGGGGACGAAGTCCCCCCCGTCGTCCCCCGCTGAGGCCGAGAGACCCTGACTCTTTGACATCTTGGCGATTTAATCTTGGGTATTCCTTTAGTTTAAAAAAATAAAAAAAACTTATTGGCAACCTTGTCGCTCTATATTGCCTTGAAATAATCGAAAAAAATCGATTACATCGCTCGTTCGATATATATCGGTTAACATCCTTTTAAAGCGAAAGTTCCTATATATATATATATATATATATATATATATATATATATACGGTATATATATATATATATGGATATATATATATAACAGATAAATCTATATACATATATATATTGAAATACACTAAGAACAGTTCCAGGAAGTAATAGTTCAAAAAAACAAAAAAAAAAAAGCTAAGAATAAATTTTAATAAAATTTAAAATTTTTTGCCACCTTTGTGTGTCACTATGTCTATATATATATATATATATATATATATATATATATATATATATATATATATATATATATATATATATATATATATATATATATATATATATATATATATATATATATATATATATATATATATATATATTTTTATTCTATATATATATATATATAATATAAGCAACCTAACATGAGACTACTCTTTTTCTAACTACTAACATGACAAGCAATAAAAACTCAAAACAAATAGTAATCTATCTAGCAACCTAGAATTAGAGATTATGGTGTATATTGTTATCACAATATTAGTTAGATTAGGTTAACCTATATTAGTTTAAATTGTTTACCTTAAGGCAGTGGTGCCCAACCCGTAGCCCGCGGGCAACATGTTGCTCGCGTACCGTTCTAATGTGGCTCGCGACTCGCGTATTCAAATTTATCACGTTTATTTAAATAGTTTTAAATTATATATATATATATATACATATATATATATATATATATATATATATATATATATATATATATATATATATATATATATATATATATATATATATATATATATATATATATCATTGATCTATGGTCTTCTGCCCTATGGGGAGTCTTGTGTGGTAGCGCTTGACATATCTAAGGCTTCTGACAGGGTATGACACGCATCGCTACTCTCTAAGCTACCTTCCTTTGGATTTCCTCCTTCGCTTTGCTTACTCTTGTCTAGTTTTCTTTCAGATCGTTCCATTTCAACTCTTGTTGATGGAGCAACCTCTTTCTCCTTTCTTGTTAATTGTGGTGTTCCTCAGGGTTCTGTTTTATCTCCACCTTTATTCCTACTTTTCTTTAACGGTCTTCTTAGCTGGACTTCTAACTCTGTTCACTCTTATGCTGCTGAGTCAACCTCCATTCCTATACTCATTTCAAATGTGCTCCCTTGTTTGTATCTAGAGTTGCCTCTCGTCTACAGTTTTCAAATTCAATTCTTGCCGATGTGGTCGGAATTTCTCAGTGGGCTAACCGCATTCTTGTGAAATTCAACTCTTTAAAAACTCAACTTCTTCATATCTCCCTCTCTAAAACACCTCCCAACCTTCCTATCCCCTTCGACGGCTCTAATGTCTCACCTGTAAACAACATAAATATTCTTGGACTGAACATAAATAGTGAATTGTCTTGGAGACCTCATATCAAATCGGTTGCTAAAATGGTCTCTATGAAGCTGAGAATTCTGTTCAGATTGCGTGAATTTTTCTTCTGCTCAGTTACTCCAGTTATATAAGAGTCTTATTCGCCCCTGTATGGAATACTGTTATCACATTTGGGGTGGATCCGGTTCCACCCTCCTTTTGGATAGTGTTGAGGCTAAGGCTAAGAGACTAATAAACTGTCCAATACTTTCTAATTCCCTTGATCCTCTTTCTCTGCGAGTTAATATGGTTCGCAATTTATATATAGGTATTACAACGGCAGGTGCTCGAGACAATTGATCTCCCACATTCCTCAACCACTGCGTCGCCCTCGTAAAACAAGAGGTGCCTTACTCTCACATGACTATTGTGTGAATATTGGATACTCAAGGTTTACTCATTGTGGTGCCTCCTTCTTTCCAGCCACATTTGTTTTGTTGAACTAATTGCCCTCATCCATTTTACCTGCAGTATTCAATCTTCCTCTCTTTAAGTCTCGCGTCTACGCCCACCTGAGGGAATTGCATTAGACAAGGGACTGGGTGAATTTACTTTCCTTTATGTTTTTTTCTTTTCATTCTTTTTTGTTTTTTGTTTGCCCTCTCCTTTGGAAGATTACAATCAAGTAAATGAATTTGGCATCAGTAATATATATATATATATAATAATATATATATATATATAATAATAATATATATATATATATATATATATATATATATATATATAATATATATATATATATATATATATATATATATATATATATATATACATATATATGTATATATATATATATAATAATAATATATATATATTCTAATAATATATATATATATATATATATATATATATAATATATATATAAAAATAATAATAATCTAATAATAACTATATATATATATATATCAATATATATATAATAATAATATATATATATATATAATAATATATATGTAATAATATATATATATATATATAATAATAATATATATATATAATAATAATATATATAATATATATATATATATATATATATATCAATATATATATATATATATATATATATATATATATATATATATATATATATATATATATATATAATATATATATATATATATATATATATATATATATATATATATATATATATATATATATGGTCAGCATCCCGAAAAGTTCAGGCATGTAACTTGAAAACTAATGTGTGCTACAGTAAAGACGGAATACATTTAACAGGATGCTGGTCCAATGCTGGTCCTGGAAGTATAAAAAAAAAAAAAAAATATATATATATATATATATATATATATCTCAAAAACTACAATAGCTACAGCGAAAGGAATACATTTTTAGATTCTGCGTAAATATTACATAAATGTAAAAAAAAAAAAAAAAAGTATTGTTAATAATTATAGTAATATGATTAGAGAGCCTATTTAGAGACCTTTTATTGGTTACTCGTTAAAATAAATAGACTTTCTATTAAATTTGCTTTTTTTTTTTTACTAAAGAATACCCCAAGGGTATACCGTACCGATGGCAGGAGTCGGGGTCTCTCGGCCTTCCGGGGAACTACGGGGTAGGACTAATTCCCCCCTCCGGGGAGGGTCTCCGGAACCCCCGCTCTTTGGTATTTGGGTGTCGCGGGGGTTCCTCCGCCCCTCCCCTACGGGGTATGGAAAACGTCCCCCCCTGTGTTCCCCGTCGGCTCGATCCCCCTAGTGTGCCGTATAAAGCAAAATTTAATAGAAAGTCTATTTATTTTATCGAGAAACCAATAAAAGGTCTCTAAATAGACCTTCTAATCATATTACTATAATTATTAACAATAATTTTTTTTTTATTATTTTACATTTTCTTATGTGAAATTTTACCAGGATTCCAAAAATGTATTCCTTTTCGCTGTAGCTATTTTAGTTTTTGATATATTTTTTTTTTTTTTTTTTTTTTTTACATTTCCAGGACCAGCATTAGACCAGCATTCCAGCAATGTATTCCGTTTTACTGTAGCATTAAGATTTTGAATTAGAGCTCTTTAACTGAAATTCTAAACATATATATATTCGTGTATATATATTTATATAAAAATATATATATATATATATATATATATATATATATATATATATATATAACTCTCAAATATATATATATATATATATATATA
>JABUQX010053421.1:67500-80000 GCA_015478945.1 Trachelipus rathkii
AATAATAATAATAATAATAATAATAATAATAATAATAATAATAATAATAATAATAATAATAATAATAATAATAATAATAATAATAATAATAATAATAATAATAATAATAATAATAATAATAATAATAATAATAATAATAATAATAAATTAAACCATCGCTAACACCATCTAACATAGATTATGCAGGAGAATACAGACGCAAGCTTTAAAAGTGAAGGATACCAAATACGTCAGGAAGCATAAAAGATGGAAGGGAATTTTACATTACAGAGGTGATTGGAAAGAAGAAGCACCGCAGTGAACAAACCTTTAGTTTCCAATACCCGCAAAAAATTTATGGGCAACACTGCACCCCTTGTGCAACGAGGGCGTCATAAGAGTGATAACATCTGAGTGGTCAGTTCCCTCTAGTACATGTCTCTGTGGTACCAATAGAAAAACGACAGAACACCAATGATAAAGGGTCAGTTGAAATTGGAAAGCTAGAAAATTTTTCTAGGCTTTTGACCTTTGACTCAACCCTTTCCAAAAGACTGGTGAAACATGAGCCCTGCCTTGATATGAGAGCATCGCCCATACAGTAACGGGTGAGACCTTGTATAGCTGGAATAACTAAGAAGAGGATAAAATCTCGTAATCTTAACAGAAATCCCAACTTTTAGAGACCACTCTTGCAAACATTGTGTTAGGAGAGTCCCAAATCCCAATACAATTTTTTTGTTTATTCTAAGTCCAAGGATGTTTATATAGTCAAAGGGAGAAAAGTTGTTGAAAAGTTAGAAAGTGTTTTTGAGAGATCTAGCGTAGGGATAGTTAGTGTAAATCTATGAAAAGCCCTCCATTAAGTCCGATTAATTAAAGGGCCAGAAGATACACCTAGGTTAGAATGGACCTGTTGTAGAGAAAGATTTAAAATTATAAGGCTGTGTTCAGCTTTAAAAATATGAAAGAAGTTAGGGTATTTACGGATAGAATGACTAGTTGTGAAGCGTAGGTCAAAGGTGTACCAGAATTGGTTGAGACAATCAGGTAAAAGTTAGGTAAAAGATCGTCGAGAAGGATGAATGATTCAGCCTCCTCCCCTTCTGGATCAGTGTGTAAAGACCCAAACCCCTCATCGCTATTTACATTGAAATTCCCTAAATAGAGCACATAATCACAATAGTGACGATGAATAATTGATAAACGTTATAAGTTTTTACACAAATGTTTTTAGTAACTCAAAATACCAGAATCCTATGGCTAAACTCTTGATACCTAAAAGTAACCTCTATCCGCATCAGTAATTCGTGGATATTAAAAATAAATATCAGTATCATCATCATCAAATAATGGAAATCGATATTTGGTCATCTCTCTCTCTCTCTCTCTCTCTCTCTCTCTCTCTCTCTCTCTCTCTCTCTCTCTCTCTCTCTCTCTCTATATATATATATATATATATATATATATATATATATATATATATATATATATATATATATGAAAAAGCACATGTTTTTAAGTATACACATATATATAACAACTCCCAGGAAGGGCTTTCGCCCTGTCAGTTGGTCCAACATCTTCTTTTGCAGTATTTAAAATTTATTTCCCGTCTGACAGACATTCATGTCGCAAAATATTCACAAAAATTATATATGTATATATATATATATATATATATATATATATATATATATATATATATATATATATATATATATATATATATATATATATATATATATATATTATATATATATATATATATATATATATATTGTCTTAATTAAGTATAGGGGATGCATTTGTAAAAATATAAATTTGTGTATTTGTGTTCATTACTTATGTCAATATTTTCATAAATAGAACTTTAACATAGAACAAAAAAAATGTATAAAAAATTTCCCTTGCCTTGTTGAAGTAGTCTAGTCTATTCTCTCAACTCACTTCGCTTCATTCTCTACCCTCTCACAAAGAAAATCAAGATTCAAAAATTCCAATTTCAGAAAGTTAGGTAAAACTTTTAGGCTAGGTGCACGATTTCAGAATCGACTCGAAGTTTTAAGAAACAGAATCTCCAGAAAGGACGAAAACACCGACCAAGTCCAAGACTGTTAGCGAGCATGCGAAGAGAGAGAGAGAGAGAGAGAGAGAGAGAAGAGAGAGAGAGCCAGCCTCAATCAAAGAATCATTGTTTTTATTTGTTGAATAATCATCATTTATTTTACAATTTTCAATCCTCACCTAATACTTATGCAAGCCTTCACCAAAAAGAAGAGAGAGCTCTACAAAAATCTGAGGCATATATATATATATATATATATATATATATATATATATATATATATATATATATATATATATATATATATATATATATATATATATATATATATATATATATATATATATATACTATATATATATATATATATATATATATATATATATATATATATATATATATATATATATACTATATATATATATATATAGTGGAATAAATGGGTGAATGGTTTTAATATTAATAGTTGGTGAGGCAGGAATATGTTATGTTTCCATAGCTAATTTGCATATGGATGGTAATGAAAGGATTATAGGTAGATTGGTAGGAGAGTTTAGACTGACGGAGAATGGAAGAGAGTGGAGGGTGCCTTGCTTGTTTTATGCTTACGATTTTGTTATGTGTGGCAAATTTGAAGAAAGTTTGAGAGGATGGATAGAGGGATTTGGTAGAGTGTGTAAAAGGAGGGGTTTGAATGTAGATAAAAGTAAGGTAATAGTAGTTGGCGAGGAGACCCCGCGTTGTGAAATAATATTGAATGGTGAGAATTGGAACAAGTATCTCAGATTAAATATATTAGTTATTTGTTGGATGAGAAGGGGCAGGTTCCCATACAGGTGTAGTAGGAAACTGTGAATGCTAGGAAGATCAGCTACCTCAGTTATATCCTTGGTGAACATAAAGGAAACTGTCTTGAGTGGGATAGAGTTCTGGATGACGACATATTGTTAACGATGTTAACCTATAGTAGTGAAACTATGGTGTGGAATAAGAGGTATAGATCTAAAATGAATCTTCAGATGGATAATCTTAGGGGAGTGTTAGGTGTGAGAAGAACTAATAAAATGAGGAATGAATTTGTTAGGGATTTGTGTGGTGTGAAGAAAGTAGTAAATGAAAGAATAAATGAGAGTGTGCTAAGACGGATTGGTCATATGGAAAGGATGGATGATAATCAGTTGGTTAAGCTGAAATATAGTGGTGAGTGTATTGATACTTGACCGAAGAAAAGGTGGATTGAGTCAGTAAAGGAATGTCTGAAGTAAAATAATGTGAGTTTGGCAGAGTTGAGAACAAAGGTAAAAAATAGTGAACAAATGGATTGAGTGGATTTGTGAAATGTGAAATGAAATTGTGGATGAGTGGATTTGTGAAAGGGCATGGTTGTGGGCCGGGCACAGGGGATGAACCCTACATTACGAGATACCACACAGTGGAGGTCCGTCAATGACAATGAAACCCTATATGGTAGATTTTGGCTACGATACCATCGAACTTAAGAGTGAGGGGAAGGTGCGAGGGTCTTTTCTTTCGACTTACGTCATGCTCTTCTACTTAACTATTTCATTTCCTTACATGTTAAGCCCCATACTCCCATCTGTGGGAAGTGAAGGGAAGATAAAGAAAGAAAGAAAGAAAAAAGGAACGAAAGAAAGGAAGTAGATTAATTTTACTTGCAATGTTTTAACCTTTTTCCTCGAGTAGTAGTTTTAAGGTAAGGAGAAGTTAGCAAATACTTACCTTAGAGACACACACACATGTATATATATATATATATATATATATATATATATATATATATATATATATATATATATATATATATATATATATATATATATATATATATATATATATTTACTCTTTTCTTTATATATAATAACTATATATATACTTAGACTCTATCTTTACATATATATATGTATATATATATATATATATTATGAGTTGAAAACTTATCGAAATTGCGCTTCACAAGAAAAATATAAATAAAAAATTTAGAATCGAACAAAATTCATTTTTTAATAAGGGGAAATTTGAGCAAAGGAGACCCCATTATAGCTTTTACCTTAAAGGGACATAAAATACTTAATTTTCAGCCAATTTTGACAAAAAAAAAATCAATAAATACATAAATAAATAACCTCTAAAGCGTCGTTTTCGAGTGTTTTTCCCTTATTTTATTTTTAGCCAAATCTTTCTTTTCGATAGGCCTTCCGAACTAGAACTAAGTATATATATATATATATATATATATATATATATATATATATATATATATATATATATATATATATATATATATATATATATATATATATATATATATATATATATATATATATATATATACATATATATATATATATATATATATATATATATATATATATATATGGGTCAATTCCTACTATATACACACATTTGATTTTGGGTTTTTAACCCCAGATCCCAGCAATGCTCGAAATTCAAAATCTCTATTTTTGGTTTTGAAAATTGAAAATTTGGGATAATTTTTTCCTGGTCAGACGATCAGATAAATTTCGGGCTTATGTAGTCGGGAGATACACATTTTTATAGTGGGTTTGCTCTTGGAATAAATTTAAAAGAAAATTTTTTTGGAAATTTATTTATTTTTTTAAAGTATACAAAATGATTATACAGGCCACCGACCAAAAATGTTCCTGGGGTTTATGGAGTAGTTCGTGTAAATTGTCTCTAATTCCAAATTAAACTTCCTGTGCTCAATCAGGTCTAGTTTTTAAGATACAGACCGAGCTCCCTAGATGGCATTAGAGAGCTCAGTCTCTAGCTGACCGCGGGCGCGAGTGGTTGTGTGTTGCTTGCTCACTCTCCAACTAAGTGTTCTTACTTTAATCCATGACTGTTCTCATCTAGGAACAGTGTTTAAAGTGTATTTCTAAAGCTTTATTTATCTTTGTGAATTTTTTTGCAGGCAGATACATTAGCAAAACTCCTAATATTTCATAAAAATGAATAGAAAGTGTAAAAACAGTCCTGATAGATTTTGTTATGTGTGTGGCAAAGTAACTTTTAGTGACCAGCAATGCACTATAACGCCGTTAGTAAAGTTCCTTTACAATGCATATTTTGGAATAAAGCTAGGAGATCAAGACAAAACCTTTGCTCCACATATGTGCTGCAAAGCCTGTATCATAGCCTTAAGGCGCTGGAGTGAGGGCAAAACGAACTGTTTGTCATTTGGTGTACCTATGGTGTGGAGAGAAGGCAAGGACCATATTACAGACTGCTATTTTTGCATGACCAATCTCAAAGGTGAGATAATTACTTTACGAATATAGTCCTTGACAAATCTAGAAAGGTTTATAAAAATCTTTTGGTAGCCTATTGAAATTGTAATTGTGTATAAAAATAGTGTATTATTCTGGTAGAGAAATTATTGGTTAAATTATTGTATATATATATATATATATATATATATATATATATATATATATATATATATATATATATATATATATATATATATATATATATATATATATATATATATATATATACCTTTCTCACCAAGCGCCTCCGTGTAGGGTCATCCCCTGTCGTTTGCAATGCTTCTCCACAGGACCCTCTCTTCGTACAGTCGATGTTCCTCCACCTGATCCAGCGTCCATCCCCTCTTCGCCACAGCCGCCGCCACTCCATCCTTCCATCTTTTCCTTGGTCGTCCCGCCGGTCTTCTACCTGCAGGCTGCCATGCATAAAATCTAGCCGGGTATCTATCTTCATCCATCCTTCTGATGTGTCCATACCATCTCAGTTGTTGTCTCTCGATCAGATCCTCCACCGCCTCGACCCCCAACTCCTCTCTTATCTCAGTATTCCTTCTTCTCTCTCTTCTGGTCACCCCCACTATCAACCTCAACACCCTCATCTCCGCCGCCACGATCTTACTCCTTGTTCTGGTTGTAAGTGTCCACGACTCCGACCCAAACAAAAGTACCGGTCTCAGAATCGTGGTATAAATAAGTGTTTTAACCTGTCTCGTCACATGTCTGTTTCTCAGCAAGGGATACAACTGACCAACTCCTCTAGAGTAGTTCATTATTCTTTCCTCTATTTCACCCTCCATCATTCCACTGCTGTTTACTGTAACTCCCAAATACTTAAAGTTCCTCGCATCTTTTATTCTTTCCCCACCGATCTCTATGTTTAAGTTCTCTCCTTCCCTAGCTATCTTCATCACTTCAGTCTTTCTCATATTCATCCTCAATCCCCTCCGTCGCAGCACCTCCTCCCATCTAATCAGTACTCTCTGTAACGTCTCCCTGTCTCTTGCAACTAGAGCAATATCGTCCGCATATGATATTAACTCCTCCTCCTCTACACCAATCTCTCGCATACACTTGTCCATATACAGGATGAACAACAATGGTGACAACACTCCTCCCTGTCTAACACCTGTCTTCACTCCAAACCACTGTCCTATCCCATACGCTGTCCTAACGGCACTTTCACTTACTGTGTAAAGTCCCCTTATCACTCTAATCAACTTGGGTTCTATCTGATAGTAACGATCCTCGAGTGTCTCCCAAAGTTTTACCCTAGGTACACTGTCAAATGCCTTCTCTAAATCCACAAAAGCCATATACATTTCCTTATCCCACTCCCAGCTCTTCTCTATCATCATCTTCAGAGAAAATATCAGATCCGCGGTACCTCGTCCAGGCCTGAATCCATACTGTGCTTCATTCAGCTTGTCTTCGACTCCCGTCCTGAGCCTTTTCTCCAATATCCTTTCATATAACTTCATGGCATGTGGCAGCAACGATATGCCCCTATAATTGGAACAGTCGCCCCTATCTCCCTTTTTGAACACCGGGCATACTATCGCCCTGCCCCACTCCGCAGGTACTCTCTCCACTCTCCAGAAATCATTAAACATCTTCAACATCCATCGCATGACCTCCTCACATCGCATTGTCTCCACCGGCAGCCCATCACATCCTGGACTCTTCCCATTTTTCATATTCCCTATTGCCATCTCCAACTCTTCCATTGTTATCGCACCCTCATCCACGTTTATTCGGAGCTGTTCCTCTCTGCGTTCCGGAAGGTTCTCTTCTCCTTCCTCCTGATTATATAACTCTGAAAAGTACTCTCCCCACCTATCACTGATCTCATCAGGGTCCACTCTCAGCCTACCCGCCTTATCCTTTACTGAGTGTGCAACAGTCGACTCCTGTCCTCGTAGGTTTTTTGCCATGTTATATATTAATTTCTTAGTTCCACCCATATCCTGTCTCAGTTGTTCACCGATCCTCTCCCACGCTTGCTCCATCGCTCTCCTTTTTATGGTCTCAGCCTCATTTCTATTTACCACATATTCCGCTCTTGTCTCAGGGGATCTTCTTTTCATCCACGCTCTAAACTTTTTATTTTTCTCCTTTACTGCACGTGCAACTTCATCTGTCCACCACGCAGTCTTTTTCTTTCTGGAACCCGTTCTTTTTACCCCCAGCGTATCTCTCGCACATGTTATCATTTTTTCTTTAAAATACTCCCACTCTCCTTCTACATCTACAACATTCTCTTCTTCCTCTGGTATAATATCACGGACTCTTTCTACAAAAACCCTTTTCACTTCATCCTCCTTTAATCTCTCCACTGCTATCCTCTCTCTCGTTACCATCTTCGTTGGTAACGGGGTTTTGAGATTTAATATCCCCACCACCAAACGATGGTCCGAATCAAGCGACACTGATGGTATACTTTTCACGTCTCTTACCACCTTCCTGTTGTTAATTAGTATAAGGTCAATCATTGACTTATCCGTATAATCCTCAACAATACTATTCCACCTGTACCAGGTCCATTTATGCGAGTCCCTATGCGCAAAGTATGTATTCATCACTGCCAACCTATTGCTTACCGCAAAATCCAACAACCTCTCCCCCTCCGCGTTTCTTTCTCCTATTCCAAACGCCCCCACTGCTATCTCGGTACCTATTCTCTCCCTTCCTATGTGCGCATTCAAGTCCCCCATGACAATTTTCACTTCAGTATTCATTCCGTCATACACATTTTGCAACTGTTCATAAAAAACATTCTTTTCTTCCTGTGGTCTTCCTTGGTGTGGTGCATAGACCTGTATTATGCCCACACGTCTCCTTTTCAGCCTCAGTGCTATAGCAATTATTCTTTCATTTTTAAAAACTATGTCCTCTACTCTGTCTGCCAAATCCGGGGTCAGGAACAATGCCACCCCATACTTTCTCTCCTCATCTCTCCCTTTGTATATCAGTTGGTAATCATCATGTATTCTCCTCCTCCCCTCACCCTTCATCCTCGTCTCGCAGACACCAAGAACATCCAGTGTCCTCTCCTTCATCATACCCACAACCTCCTCCTCCTTTCCCTCCATTGTACTAGCATTAATAGTTCCTATACGGAACTTATCCTTGTGTAGTCGAGTTCGTAGTCCATTTTCATGCCTTGTCAACAACCGAAAAGATCCGTCCTGGTTCCGAGGCATCACAAGCGCGTCTTGAGCCACAACAATCCACCGCCGGCTGGCTAGGCCTGTCGCGGCTTCTTTTTCTGGACTGGTATTTAGTTTCTTCCCGGACATGTATAGCCCCCCAATTGGGTTACAGAGCTCTCTCCACAGTCTCCAGGCACATGTCCAGTCAAATTAAGCCACAGCACCACTACAAGGTAACCAGCCCATTATCATGGTAGATGGAGCTCCATGATCGCCGTGGATATATATATATATATATATATATATATATATATATATATATATATATATATATATATATATATATATATATATATATATATATATATATATATATATATATATACATATAAATATATATTTATAACTGTATATATATATATATATATATATATATATATATATATATATATATATATATATATATATACATATACAGAAATATAATATATATATATATGTATATATATATATATACTATATATATATATATATATATATATACTCTAAAATTGTTTATAAAAATTGATTGTATTTAAAATTGGTAAATTTTCCTGGTATGAAAATTGTGTATAAAAGTGTGGAAACGAGGGTCGAGTGAATTAATATTATGTAAATTAAGTAGGCGAAACCTTTTTTCAGGTATCAATAAGAAGAACAAGCACACTGTAGTCTACCCTGATGTTCCTTCTGCCATTAAACCACAACCACATGGTCCAGGAGTTCCAGTTCCTTCTCCACCTGAAAATACTGAGCTACAAGACAATATAGAAGATATAGAAGTGGATGACACTGACACTTCAGTGACATATCAGCCTACGTCTACAAACACTTCGCCAAGACCACTCACTCAAAGTAAATTAAATGACTTGACTAGAGATCTTGGTCTTTCTAAAGAGAACGCACAACTTCTTGCATCCCGTCTTAGTGAGAACAACCTCCTCTCTCAAGAAACTACATACTTTTGGTTCAGAAATAGAGACGAAGAGTTTCGAAAGTTCTTTGCAGTTGCTTCTTGCAGCTATTTGGTGTATTGCAATGATGTAAAAGGTTTAATTGAGGCACTTGGCGTTCCTTACCAACCAAGTGAATGGAGGCTCTTCATTGATTCTTCTAGCAGAAGCTTGAAGGCAGTACTCTTAAATATTGGCAATAAAATGGCATCCGTACCTATTGCCCATTCAGTTCAGTTAACAGAAAGGTACAAAAATATGGAAGTATTGATTAATACAATCAAGTACTCTAACCACAACTGGTTAATATGTGGTGATCTCAAGGTAAGATATATTTCCCAGTTTCTTCTTGTCATTATAAATCTTCATTTTTAAAAAAAATTACCTATGAAAAAAATATAAGTTCTTAGAAACCATGTACATCAATATGCAAGCATAAAGACAGTTTTCAATTTTAATTTACTACATTTAATGTATTTAAGAATTAATCCTTTCTTTCAGGTTGTGTGCCTTCTTCTTGGGATGCAAGGAGGCTACACAAAATATCCTTGCTTCATGTGTCTATGGGATAGCCGTGCTGATAGTCTTCACTATAAGCAAAAAAACTGGCCAGCTCGAGAGACATTCCAAATTGGCTGCCACAACGTGGTAGCTGAACCTCTAGTCCCTCCCAAAAATGTTTTACTGCCTCCTCTTCATATAAAGCTTGGCCTGATGAAGAACTTTGTCAAAGCACTGAATAAAGAAGGCCAAGCTTTTAAGTATCTACTGCAAAAATTCCCACACATCAGTGATGCAAAGCTCCATGCAGGCATATTTGACGGTCCCCAAATTAGAACTCTGTTAAAGGACAAGCATTTTTACACCAATATGGAAGCCAGTGAACAAGATGCATGGCGATCGTTTAGTAAAGTAATTGACGGTTTTCTGGGAAATAAAAGAAGCTCAGAATATATCTCACATGTAAATGAGCTTATGAAAAGCTTCGAAAAAATGGGAGCTCGCATGTCGATAAAAATGCATTTTCTCCATTCACATCTTGACTATTTTCCCGCAAACTGTGGAGATTACAGCGAGGAACAAGGTGAAAGATTTCACCAAGACATAAAGACGATGGAAACAAGATATCAAGGACGCTGGGACATCAACATGTTAGCTGACTATTGCTGGTGTCTTAAACGCGACGAACCAACATCGCTTCACAAACGGAAATCATCAAGGACTTCGTTTCTTGGAAAATAGTTTCTTGCACGTCTTGGGTAGGCTCATAAGTAGTCTGTAAGTTTAAAATTAATTAAAGGAAAGTCGAATTGAGTCGGTATTTATTTTTTTCCTAGTTTACAAGTAATTGTAATTTATTAAATAACTTTGATATAAATAACGAATTTTTCTTAAAATTACCCAATTTCTAAAAGAAGTAGTGCGCTGTATCTCAAAAACCAGACCTGATTGAGCAAAATGAATGTCATATTTCAATTTAGGAGGACAATTTCGTTAGGAATCACTTCAGAAAACCCCAGGAACAGAATTTTTTTTTCAAATGCAGGCCTGTGTTATTATTATTATTATTATCACCTACTCTATTTTCTCTGTATGAAATTAAAAAAATATATATCAATATTTCACTTTTCAAAGATTATTTTTTCAAAAAGTTAAATATTTATATATATTTTTTTCTAGCTATCAGATCAAAATCATTCAGGGCGTATATAATCGAGCGAATATTACTAAGATATTTATTTTGTATACTTTAAAAAAAATTTTCTTTTAATATTTCCAAACAAATTTTTTTTAAATTTGTTCAGAACAAATCAAAACTTACTGCATTATCAAATAAATTATCTGAATAAAATGTGTATTCCCGACTACATAAGCCCTTAGAATTTGATCTTGATCGCCTGACCAGAAAATAAATTATCGCAATTTTTTAAATTTTCAAAACCAAAAAAATGTACGTTTTGAATTTTAACCATTGCTGGTATCTGGGGTTAAAAATCCAAAATAAAGTGTGTGTATTTTGTAGGTAATGGATCCATCTTTGAATAGTTCAGGTTTAAACTCATTTAAAAAAAAAAAATTGTAGGAAATGAATCAAAAATGAAAACAGGTTACATAATGAAATTACAAAGCAATACTAGAAACAGAGAAAACACTCGAAAATGATGTTTTAGGGTAAGAAAAAAAGCTGCGTTTTTTTTTTTTTTTTTGGGGGGGGGAGAGGGAAGTTAAAATTGGCTAAAAATTTAGAATTTTGTTCATTTTAAGGTAGGGCTAAAATAGGTCTCCTTAAGCTAAAATTAATTAAGTTAATTAATTAAACTTCACAACGGATTTATTTAAAGCAAATATTTAACACAACAAACTTATATATATATATATATATATATATATATATATATATATATATATATATATATATATATAATATATATATATATATATATATATATATATATATATATATATATATATATATATATATATATATATACTATATATATATATATATATATATATATATATATACTCTATAACAGCATCATTTGGTAGTGGGCTTTAGATTACATTAGGTTAGATCAGGTTGGGTTGGTTTACGTTGTGCAGTTAGTTAAACTAAGTTAGGTAACGATGATTTGGGTTAGGTTAGGTTGGGTTACATTAAGCTAGGTTGGGATTACATTGGTAATTTGGGTGACACTAGGTTATTAGGTTAGGTTAGGTTTGATTAGGTAAATCTTTTACGTTGAACTACATTATGTTCACTGATTATATTACTTTTATTAAAAATATTTATCTGAGGGTGTGAAGCTCTTCTTGATAAAATGCATATTCTTTTGACTTGACCCGTCTTCTTTTTTATTTTAATTTTTAAAATAAAAAATGTTCGAATTGCTAAAAACTTTACCATTAAAATTTCCAGCCAGATAATTAAAAAATATAGGCTCTTTATTAAAGCAGGGAGCAATAAAAAAATTAGAATCGGAATGGTTGGTAATGC
>JABUQX010053421.1:85000-91370 GCA_015478945.1 Trachelipus rathkii
TATAACTTACAAATTTACGTTTTTACATACCCTAAAGCAGTAAATCAGTAAATCAAACTGCCCTCCTCAGCCCTTTCGTGATCTATTGATCTATTGATCTATTGATTCAAGTCATATTTTTTACTAAAATTGTCATGTTTTACATACCCTAAAGCAGTAAATAAGTAAATCATTAAATCAAACAACCCTCCTAACCTCTTATGTGATCTATTGATCTATTGATCTATTGATCTATTGCTCTATTGATTCAAGTCATATTTTTTTACTAAAATTGTCATGTTTTACATACCCTACAGCAGTAAATAAGTAAATCATTAAATCAAATCCCCATCCATCCACCCTCCTATCCATCCATGATCTATTGATCTATTGATCTATTGATCTATTGATTCAAGTCAGATTTTTTACTAAAATTGTCATGTATTACATACCCTAAAGCAGTAAATCAGTAAATCAGTAAATCAGTAAATCAAACCACCATCCAGCTACCCTCCTGTCCATCCGTGATCTATTGATCTATTGATCTATTGATCTATTGATTCAAGTCATATTTTTAGTAAAATTGTAATGTTTTACATACACTAAAGCAGTAAATCAGTAAATCAGTAAATCAAACCACCATCCAACCACCCTCCTGTCCATCCGTGATCTATTGATCTATTGATTCAAGTCATATTTTTTAGTAAAATTGTAATGTTTTACATACCCTAAATCAGTAAATCAAACCATCCACCCTACCCTCCCCACCCCACCTCTCATGATCCATCGATCTATTGATCTATTGATTCAAGTCACATTTCGAGTATCATTTTGGATAAACATAACATAAAAACAAATTCTTTATACACTGATCAATGAATATATGCTAACGTAACATAGTTTTCACATTAATAAAGCAAACATAACATCATCAGGTCTAAGAATATATTGTACAATAACAAACCTAACACCCCCTTAAACACGAAAAAACGATAAAATTAACAAAGTCCCACACTTAACAATAGTAAAGTAACTAACATAGCATACAAAAACGTAACCTATGCACATTTTGTCAAGCATATCTCTAACATAACAATGTTAATTTTAGATTAACATGGTAATATTTAACAAAAATTATCATAACCTTGTTTAATTATCATACTGATCAACGAATATATGCTAACGTAAAGTTTTCACATTAATAAAGCTTACTTAGCATCATCTGAACTATGAATATAATGCACAACGACAAACCTGACACACCTTAAACATGAATAAACTGTTAACGTTAACAAAGTTCCACACTTAACAGTAAAGTAACTAACATAGCATACGAAGACAACCTATTCACACTTTGTCAAGCATATCTCTAACATAACAATGTTAATTTATATTAACATAGTAATATTTAACAAAAATTTATCACAACATTGGTTAATTATCATACTGATCAACGAATATACTCTAACGTAATAAAGTTTCCACATCAATAAAGCTAACATAGCGTAACATGAACTAAGAAAATAATGTACAACGACAAACCTAACACAACTTACACACGAATTCCACACTTAACACCAGTAAAGTAACTAACATTGCATGCAAAACGTAACCTATTCATACTTTTTTCAAGCATATCTCTAACATATTAACGTTAATCTTACACTGACACAGTAACATTTAGCAAAAATGTATCATAACCTTGTCCGATTATCATACAGACCAACGAATATATGCTAACGTAACAAAGTTTTCTACATTATCATAGTAATATTTAACAAAAATTTATCATAACTTACCTAAATATCATAATCCCCAACAAATAATTGCAAACATAACAAAGTTTTATCCAAACATAACATAAAAATAACAAAGTTTTATCCAAACATAACATAAAAATAAGTTCTTTGAATAAAATATCATAGTAAAGTGTAATAGTTTACCGAATTTAAAGCGGTAAATCAGTAAATCAGTAAATCAAACCACCGTCCCATCCGCCCCTCCCTACCCATCCATCCATGACCTATTGATCTATTGATCTAATGATTCAGGTCACATATCGAGTATCATTTCGGATAAACATAGTACAAAAATAAGTTCTTTATATACTAACCAACGAATATATGCTAACGACATTGTTTTCACATTAATAAAGCTAGCATAGCATTGCCAGAACTAAGAATATAATGTACAATGACAAAACCTAACACACCTTACGCACGAATAAACTAACATTAACAAAGTTCCATACTTAACAACAGTAAAGTACCTAGCACAGCGTACAAAACAGTAACCTATTCACACTTTTTAAAGCATATCTCTAACATATCAATGTTAATTTTACATTAACACTATTGATTTACGTCGCATTTCGAGTATCATTTCGGATAAACATAGCACAAAAATGAGTTCTTTATATACTAACCAGCGAATATATGCTAACATAACAATGTTTTCACATTAATAAAGCTAACATAGCATCATATGAACTAAGAAAATAATGAACAATGACAAACCTAGCACAACTTACGCACGAATAATGTGTTAACATTAACAAAGTTCCACACTTAACACCAGTAAAGTAACTAACAATGCATACAAAACGTAACCTATTAATACTTTTTCCAAGCATATCTCTAACATATTAACGTTAATTTTACATTGACACAGTAATATTTAACAAAAATTTATCATAACCTTGTCTAATTATCATACAGACCAACGAATAACTGTAAACATAACAAAGTTTTATCCAAACATAACATAAAAATAAGTTCTTTGAATAAAATATCCTAGTAAATTGTAATAGTTTACTGATTTTAAAGCAGTAAATCAGTAAATCATTAAATCAAACCATCATTTCTCTAACAAATCAGTGTTAATTTCACACTGTCATAGTAATATTTAACGTAACTTACCTAACTTCCGAATAAACAGTTTTCATTAACCAAGAGTATCTAAAGCAACACATCACCTCCCGAGAGAAAAATTCATCATCAGGGGTAAGGCCTCAGCCCAAAGGGCTGAGGCCCAAAACCCGCTTACACCCCTTTGGGGTGATCTCCCCTCTCAGGATTCACACCCTTCAAGGGGCGCATCCCCTTGGGTTTTCTCTCGTGAGGTGATGTGTTGCTTTAGATACTCTTGCTTAATGAAAACAGTTTATTCGTAAGTTAGGTATGTTATGTTAAATATTACTATGACAGTGTGAAATTAACACTGATTTGTTAGAGAAATGATGAGTTTTGTAAGATATTACTGTGTTAACTGACGATGATGTGTTAGAAACGTGAGCCTAGGTTAAGTTTTTGTTAGGTTTGCCCGAGAATTTTGCTAATGTCTACGTTTATTCATAGTTCAAATGATGTTATACTCGAAACGAGTGACACTTTCATGAAGATAGTGTCAATTCATAGTTCAAGATGCTGGTATCTTTGATAGATTGGTCCT
This sequence comes from Trachelipus rathkii, assembly GCA_015478945.1. NCBI lineage: Eukaryota > Metazoa > Arthropoda > Malacostraca > Isopoda > Trachelipodidae > Trachelipus > Trachelipus rathkii. Next base: position 88,430 of record JABUQX010053421.1, read on the forward strand.
TTTGTTAAATGATTTTGTTAGATAATAAGGCTTTACATGTTGCTGAAATGCGGGAAAAGTGAGAACATATCGAGTATTGTATGACCTGTTAGCTACTTTACCTTTGATAAGTAGGGAATGTTGCGTAAGCATATATTCGTAGGTCAGTATATAAAAGAACTTATTTTTACTTTATGTTTATCCAAAATGAAACTCGAAATATGACGAATCAATAGTTCAATATATCAAAGACGGGTGGGTGGGTAGGGACTGATAGGGATGGGTGGTTTGTTACTGTTACTGATTTACTGCTTTAAAATCAGTAAACTATTACCCTTTACTGTGATATTTTATTCAAAGAACTTATTTTTATGTTTTTATGTTATGTCAGGATAAAATTTTGTTATTTTTATGTTATGTTTGGTTAAAACTTGTTATGTTTGCAATATTATTCGTTGTGATGACTGAACGGGGCCATGATAAATTTTGTTAAATATTACGAAGTTGATGTAAAATTTGTTACGTTAGCATTATAATCGTTGTCAGTATGATGATTGAACAGGTTATGCATTTTGTTAAATATTTTGATGTTAATGTAAAATTGGCACCCGGTATTATGTTAGGGTGCTGCCGAAGATGTGAATAGGTTACCGTTTTAGTACAATCATTAGTACTTTACCGTTGTTAAACGCGTTAGTTGTTAATGTTGGTAGTTTATTCACGTAAGTCGCCTGGTGTGTTAGAGTTTGGCGTTGTACAATATATTGGATTCGAGGTATGTTATGTTGGCTTGTGTGTAAAAACGTTGTTACGTTAGCATAAATTCGATGGTTAGTATATAAAGAACTTATTTTAATGTTATGTTTATCCGAAATGATACTCGAAATGTGACATGAATCAATAGATCAATAGATCAAAAGGTCATGGTGGGAGGGGTGGGGAGGGTTGATGGTTTGATTTACTGATTTACTGATTTACTGCTTTAAAATCAGTAAACTATTACAATTTACTATGATATTTTATTCAAAGAACTTATTTTTATATGTTTGGATAAAACTTTGTTATGTTTACAGTTATTCGTTGGTCTGTATGATAATTAGACAAGGTTATGATAAATTTTGTTAAATATTACTGTGTCAATTGTAAAATTAACGTTAATATAATTATAAGAGATATGAAAAAAGTATGAATAGGTTACGTTTTGAATGCAATGTTAGTTACTTTACTGGTGTTAAGTGTGGAACTTTGTTAATGTTAACAGTTTATTCGTGCGTAAGTTGTGTTAGGTTTGTCGTTGTACATTATTTTCTTAGTTCATATGATGCTATGTTAGCTTTATTAATGTGAAAACATTGTTATGTTAGCATATATTCGCTGGTTAGTATATAAAGAACTCATTTTTGTGCTATGTTTATCCGAAATGATACTCGAAATGCGACGTAAATCAATAGTGTTAATGTAAAATTAACATTGATATGTTAGAGATATGCTTGAAAAAGTGTGAATAGGTTACGTTTTGTACGCTGTGCTAGGTACTTTACTGTTGTTAAGTATGGAACTTTGTTAATGTTAGTAATTTATTCGTGCGTAAGGTGTGTTAGGTTTTGTCATTGTACATTATATTCTTAGTTCTGGTAATGCTATGTTATCTTTATTAATGGGAAAACAATGTTACGTTAGCATATATTCGTTGGTTAGTATATATTCGTTGGTTAGTATATAAAGAACTTATTTTGTACTATGTTTATCCGAAATGATACTCGATATGTGACCTGAATCATTAGATCAATAGATCAAAAGGTCATGGACGGGTGGGATAGGGAGGGGCGGGGAGGACGGGTGGTTTGATTTACTGATTTACTGCTTTAAATTCGGTAAACTATTACACTTTACTATGATATTTTATTCAAAGAACTTATTTTTATGTTATGTTTGGATAAAACTGTTATTTTTATGTTATGTTTGGATAAAACTTTGTTATGTTTGCAATTATTTGTTGGGGATTATGATATTTAGGTAAGGTTATGATAAATTTTTGTTAAATATTACTATGATAATGTAAAAAACTTTGTTACGTTAGCATATAGTCGTTGGTCTGTATGATAATCGGACAGGGTTAAAATACATTTTTTGCTAAATGTTACTGTGTTTTGTAAGATTAACGTTAATATGTTAGAGATATGCTTGAAAAAAGTATGAATAGGTTACGTTTTGCATGCAATGTTAGTTACTTTACTGGTGTTAAGTGTGGAACTTTGTTAATGTTAACAGTTTATTCGTGTGTAAGTTGTGTTAGGTTTGTCGTTGTACATTATTTTCTTAGTTCATGTTACGCTATGTTAGCTTTATTGATGTGGAAACTTTATTACGTTAGAGTATATTCGTTGATCAGTATGATAATTAACCAATGTTGTGATAAATTTTTGTTAAATATTACCATGTTAATATAAAATTAACATTGTTATGTTAGAGATATGCTTGACAAAGTGTGAATAGGTTACGTCTTTGTATGCTATGTTAGTTACTTTACTGTTGTTAAGTGTGGAACTTTGTTAACGTTAACAGTTTATTCATGTTTATGGTGTGTCAGGTTTGTCGTTGTGCATTATATTCATAGTTCAGATGATGCTAAGTAAGCTTTATTAATGTGAAAACTTTGTTACGTTAGCATATATTCGTTGATCAGTATGATAATTAAACTAGGTTATGATAATTTTTGTTAAATATTACCATGTTAATCTAAAATTAACATTGTTATGTTAGAGATATGCTTGACAAAATGTGCATAGGTTACGTTTTGTATGCTATGTTAGTTACTTTACTATTGTTAAGTGTGGGACTTTGTTAATTTTAACGTTTATTCGTGTTTAAGGGTGTTAGGTTTGTTGTTGTACATTATATTCTTAGACCTGATGATGCTATGTTTGCTTTATTAATGGGAAAACTTTGTTACGTTAGCATA
>JABUQX010053422.1:0-49888 GCA_015478945.1 Trachelipus rathkii
AAGAGTTGGAGAGGATGAGGGAGTCAGAGATCAAAGTGAAAGAAACCTACTTGTTTTGGGAGAAGGAATATAAATGCAATAGGAAGTTTTTGATTCCTATATTTCTAGGGAATAGTAGGGCATTGCTTGAAACCGAAGTTGTCGAGGGAAATATTCCATGGCTAATAGGTACTACAGTTTTAAATAAGTTAGGTGCGAAGATAGATTTTTTGCATAGGTGTATAGAATGTAACCACTCATCAATAAAACATAAAATACCAATCACCATAGATAACAAAGGTCACATAAGAATAAAGCTAAGGGATGGGAGTATGATAAAGAACGTGTGGTTAACACTGGGTGGAAACGATGCCATAAACGATATTGAGAAATGGAAAAAGAATTGTAGGGGGTTGCATCTTCAATTCGGCCATGTTGCATATGAAAAACTTAAACAAATGATATGTTAAGCGTGGGATAATGATGTTAATTTTAAGAGTGTGAAAGGAGAAAGGTTAAAATTACTAGAGGAGGTATGTAGTGAGTGTGAGACTTGTCGAAAGTATAAGAAAAATCCTGGAAGACCAATAGTAGGAATGCCTCTAGCACAGAATTTCAATGAAGTTTTGTCCATGGATATAGGAGAACTAGAAGGTGAAAAGTTTCCTGTCATGGTAGATTGGGCGACGCACTACTGTCAGGCAAAGTGGCTAAGGGATAAGAGACCCTCAAACATCATGGAATGTATAATGGAAAAGTGGGTAAGTTACTTCAGTGCCCCTCAAAAAATAATAACAGATGGGGGTAGAGAGTTCCAGAATGAGGAAATGATAGAATTCACTGAAAAATGGGGAATAGAAATGATGTGTACAGCCAGTGAGAGCCCGTGGAGTAACGGGAAGAGTGAAAAGACAGTGGGTATTTTGAAAGAAGGTATGAGGAAACTAAAAGAGGACGGTGTAAAAGGAAAAGAATGGATCCTACTGTGGATGGTAAGTGCAAAAACTGATAGGATAAAGAGTGGTGGTTATTCCCCAGCCAAAAGGTGTTTGGAATCTATTACAGAGGAGAACGGGAAATGGAACAACTGAGTCCAACTGAACTTGAGGAAGAGATAGAGGGAGAAAAATTAAAAGAATTAATGAGGGTACAAGGTATAGTTAAAGAGAATGTGCAAGGGAAGGAATGTAGAGATAGAATTAAGAGAGCTTTAAAAGGGAGAGTGAGAGAGCATAAGATTGAAGAAGCCCAAGTAGGAGATAAGGTATATTACAAGAAAAAAGAAGAAGGAGAAGAAGAAGAAGAAGAAGAAGAGGAGGAAGAAGAAGAAGAATTTGAAGAAGAAGAAGAGGTAGAAGAAGTGGCGGAGGAGGAGAAGTTGCGTGAAGAGATTAATCCGAAGGACCTTAGAAAGGGAAAGAACTATCTAATAAGACGCGATGATGAAGGGTGGTGGAGAAGAGTTAAGGTGATAAGTTTAGGAGGGAAGAGAGGTGGAAAATATGATGGGACATATAACGTTAGAGATTTAGATTCTGAGGAAGAGTTTTGGGCTGACCTAAGGGAATATGAAGTGGAAGAAGAAATAAATCATGAGGAATCATATTACATAGAAGGAGAGGTGGTGTATTTTAATTGCACAGACACAGACTACGGAAAAAAAATTGAAGAAGCGAAGGAGAAAGAGCTTGAGAGTTGGAAAGAAAACAATGTCTTTGAGGAAATTGATGAACTATATAGAAATAAGGTGTTAAAAACAAGATGGATAATTACGGAAAAGGAGAAGGAGGGAGGAAGGATATGGAAAGCACGTTTGGTTGTTAAAGGTTTTATGGAAAAAGAATACCTTGATACTGTGGCTTGTGAAGCTCCCACTTTTTCTATAGAAGGATTGAAAATAATCCTTTCTATAATTAACATGAATGATTGGGAGGCAAGGACAATAGATGTTAAAACAGCTTACTTGCAGGGCAAAGAAATGAAGAGAGAAGTGGTAATACAACCCCCAAAAGCAGCCAAAACGTTAAAGTTGTGGAAATTAAAGAAAAACGTATATGGTTTAAAGGACGCAGCCCGAAAATGGTATGAAAGTCTGGTAGAAGTGTTAACCATAGTTGGAGGAAAAAGAAGTAAAATCGATAATACAATATTTAAGTGGGAGATAGATGGTAAAGTTGTTGGTATAATGGGTATCCATGTTGATGACCTTATTTATGGGGGCAATAAAGAATTTGTGGATAGGATTATTCCTAAAATAAAGAAAGAATTAAAAGTTGGAAAGGAAGAAAGCAAAGTTTTTAAATACTTGGGAATAGAAGTAAAGCAGGAGAAAAATGGTGATATGGTCTTGAGTCAGAAGTTACACGAGATAGGTTAGGAATAAGGATATTAAATAAGGAAAAAAAGGAGGAAAAACTTAGTGATGCGGAGATGACAATGTATAGATCCCTTTTAGGGAAATTAAATTGGATGTCCCAAAATACACGGCCTGATCTGAGTTTCGATGTAAGTTGTTTAGGGCGAAATATGAAGGAGGCCACAGTTGGTAACTATAAAGATTTGATCGATGTAGCAGAAAGAGTAATCAAAGAGGAAATTTACATGAGAATACCGAAAATGAAGAAAGGCAGAATGAGGTTGGAAGTATACTCTGACCCCTCATTTGGTAATATAAGTGATGGGAGAACCCAGATTGGTTATTGTATAAGGATGAAAGATACAGTGGGCAATATTTGCCCATTGTTATGGAAATCGAAAATAGCAAAAAGGGTGGTAAGTTCCACTTTGTCAGCTGAAACCCTAAGCATGGTGGAAGCCGTTGAATGGGGGGAGTATATTAAATATCTTTGGGAAGAACTAACAATGAACAATGATAACAAATATTATAGCTATGACAGACTGTAAATCATTAAAGGATAGTATCAACTCTACAAAGGGAGTTAAGAATAGAATACTGAGAATAGAGCTGGCAAACCTAAAAGAAAAATTGGATAGAGGGGTGGTACACTCGGTTAAATTCTCGGTTGCAATTAGCCGATGGCTTAACAAAGAAAAATAACAGAAAAACTATCTGTTGAATGAAGGGTCTGTGAAATGTCGGTGTGAAAACGATAAAAAGTATAAAGTATTATACATATACCTGATTTAGTACAGGTATAGTGGAACTCTGTTCAGAGGAGCCAATTTGCTAAATACTTAAGCATTGAATCCATATTTGTATGTACGGTTTTATGTAATTTTTTTGTTTTCTTTCTAGAATGAGCATAGTCAATTATAGTATCATTTTTGTCTATGTTTTTGTATTTCATGAAAGCAATTAAGAGTTATTGTTATCCCCGTATTTATTCTAATAAAAGACATCGACCTAACTCATTGATGTATATTTACATTACTCTATCATTCCAGATTCGATTTACCAAAAAATAAGAATTGAATTTAGGATGTAAATATAGCTGCAGCGAACTTAAAGATTCCTTAAGCCAAATTTATAGATTTATAGAATTATAGATTTATAGATATATAAATTTATAGATTTAAATTCTTGGGACATTTTACTTAAAGTATATTTAATATCGTTAAAGAATCTATACTTTTGAATGCACTCAATACTATATACTAATCATAGATACTAATAAGAATACTGGATATTACATACTCGTACTATTATAATATACTAATATATACTAATTTATTATTAGTATATTAGTATACTATACTGATATAGTATGCTAATTTACCCCAAATACTAATCATAGGTACTTGATACTATATGCTGTACTATACATGATATATACTAACAATAGTAGATACTGTATACAAGACAAACGAAAGAAATGTTTCTGTAGTGAATATATCACCCACCAAACAGGAACCATAACACGCTCTTCCCGTCCACACTCGGGCGCAGGGTCAAACAGAGCACTTTTCAGAATTGATTCGGCCTGGGTAGAAACATCTCTGTCGGTATCCCAGAGTAATCAGGACGATTCACCGAGTGATCATGCCATTGCTGTTAGCAGTGGGTTCTTCCGAGGTTTCCCTCTTCAAAAATCAAAAGAAGTTCCTAAGACTCAAACATGGTGTTTCGGTAAGAGCGGATTATGCTTCAGGCCGTACCATATCTTCTTGTCTGGCAAGGGTTCAAGTATTAATGACCCCCGATGTAAAAACCATATTAATATGGGCCTTAACCACAATGGCCTGGAAAAGGAAAGAGTTACAGGACCAAGATAAAAATACTGCTACCGTCTTCGAACCTGTTACAGATCTGTCCATGGAGGCGGTTCCCGAAATCATGAGGAAAATAACTGAAGCAGCTAAAGAAAAAAATCCTCAATCCAAGATCTATTTGTACATACCACCAATTCAAGATATGCACGCTTACAACAAGAAGCGCACTCAAATATGATATTTCAAAAAAATCTGATCACTCTTCAGTTCGCACAATATCTGTCTGCTTAACAAAGGGTTCAAGCACAAATGACCCCGGATGTTACCTGTTCGAGTAACTTATAGAAACAAAATACCCAGGGCCGGAGTAAAACATCATTCGAGGAAACGACATAACTTGATTTTTATCATCAAAACATTGCTAAAGGCGGAGTACTTCCTGTCACCCCTCATAGCAAGTATCTTAACAAAGAAACTTTAACTTTAAATTCACCTTTGTTGTTGGATGGTTTACATCCCAACCGTTTATTTTTAGAATCACTAATAAATAAAGTTGGGCATCTTTTTAAAATTAATAAAATCTCTGTAAGAACTGTCCCATATAATTCTAATCCAACTCGTCCTCAAATAAATAAAAAAGATGACCTAGACCCTTAATTTCCATTCCTACGTATTCAACTGACCAAATGGACCAAAATTATATGTTACCTTCACATTCTCAATCTTATTCTGGTACTTATAATTATCCCGCAGAAATTGTCCCCGAATCTCAACCTCATGTACAACAAGTTCAGTCACAATCTTCTTTTCCATCAGATTATTTTAGAGGTCCTAGATCTTACCCTCCAGAAAATGTACATGCACATAGTGGTCCTTATGTTCCTACTCCCCAGTCGAGATATCCCCAAAATGACTCTTATTCTGTGCCTTCGTGTTCTCAACAACCCTCTTGTAGTTACTCTTTAATATCTGATAACTTTCCCTGTTCATTCCTCGTTAAGTTGTACGCATACAAGCATGACGTTGGGCTATGAGTCAGAAAGTCGACTGGAGAAATATTGACACAAAAGCAGGCTGAACTCTTTATGTCATGCAGAGTTATAATGAGGAGAAAGAGCTTCTGCTGCTCAAATTGAGTATGTACATGGCAGATAGTATGGTTCTTAGCTATCATGAGGATACCATAAACTCCTAATACATTAATTACGATACATTTTGAATTTTCGTTAGTATCCTTCTCTGCGCTGTTTTCTACACTTCTTGCCTCTGCACTCCCGTCTTCTTGAACGACGTGGAAAATGAGTGGACGGTAAGATTTAGTGGGAGGATATTAGCGAGATATTGTTTCGTAGCATAGTTGTTCTGATTGACAACGAGGTGAAACTTAATGCTGGTATAAATTGGTAAGCCAATAATTTAATCATAGTATTAATTAGATTTAAGAATGTTCATTGATACAGTCTGGACATTTCTGATCCAGCCTGTACGATGATCTTAATTATATTATAAAATATTGCTTCATTTATTTAAAACCTTGTAAAATTTATCGGTATTATAATGCTGTTTCTTTTCTTTTTAGTTAGTAACCATTCATGATATATATCTTTAATGACAATCTTAATGATAAAGTTTATATAAGACAAAATAAAAATAGATGAACATATAATTGTACAAAAACAATTAGTTGTGTCCAAATATCAAATAGAATACATTGAAGACCTTGGAAAGGAATTGTATATACTTTCAAGGTTAGTGTGTAAAAATAAAGGAAATAATGTAGTTAATGTAATTGATGTCATGTAAATTTATGATTATGTATGTTAATATAAAGTAGTAAACTTGACGTTTCGTTTACAGTTTACTGTCTTGTAGGGTCATTGACAAAAACTATTGTCCCAAATTGAATAAACCCCTTTTGGAAATTTACAGGGTGAGTTCAATAAAATACATATAAAATAGAATAAAATGTATTAATTTAATTTAAGTTAAAATGCTTGTACAAATATAAAATATTATTTACTTTTAATAGGGTTTCTAGGGTAGGATTCATTCCTGAATCCTACTTCTTCTGTGGCTTTTTCTAAGTCGGAATTCATTCCTGAATCTTACTTCTGTTGGCGTTTTTCCAAGGTGGAATTCATTCCTGAATCCTATTTCTTCTTCTTTGTATTTTAAAGATCTGAAACAGAAACCATTATCCACTCAATCTTCAGTTAAGTTATGGTGTATTTGTCGATTTTGAGTCTCGCTTTCCAATTCTTACTTTACCTTAATATATGCATGAACATTATTTGGAAGCGTTTTGGTTTCCACTCTCGAATTTGATTCCAGGGCTGAATTGAGCCCTTGTACATAATTATTGATACATTGGATTCCTTATATGAATTTGTGTCCAATGTATATTATTTAATTGAATTAAACATTATACTTAATTCTATATCTTTTATACTATTATATTGTTGGGAGTGGATTTGTGCTATATTAAAATTCCTCACAAACATCCCATTATATATTCTGAGCGAACATAGTAAAGATAAACTTTTTCTAGTGTTTCAACATCCTTTGGTATTTAAATCTTTATTCATATCTTATTATTTACTTAATAAATTCTATCTGATTAATCTTCAATCTTATGAACATCGAGGTATGATCTATATGGAACACTAATTAGAAAAACAATATTAAAGATCCGGCTAAGACTTAGTTATAAATCAATCGTTAATTCTCACAATCCTCACCGAATTGTCATTAAGCGAACAGGCGCACGGAGTCCCGAGACTATCTCCCGCCGTTGCAGAGAAAGGCCTAACCTGCTCCTATTCAACCTGATGGGATTGGTGTTCCTTTCTTATTTAGACAGGTAAACACGTCTTTATGAAACATCACAAAAATCTTAGATACTATCTTCTATTTTTTGACCTTAGAATTACTTGTTTTCTTCGACGTTTGATCTACGAGAAATAGTGAGAGAGGAACCTCAAAGTTGGGTACGATTGTTCGGTCCCAGCTTCTCTCTTCATTCATTATATACTTATATATATATATATATATATATATAGCATAATAATATATATATTGTATATATTATATATATACTAAAATAATAATTATATTATACCGTATATATATATTAATAAGATATATATATATATATATATATATAATATATATTATATATAATATATATATATATATATTACCGTTATTATATTATAGTATATTATATATATATATATATATATAATATATTTATATTATATAATTATATATATAATATATACATATATATATTATAATATATATATAATATATATATATTATATATAATTAACTAGAAATTATTTAACATGAAATAAATATGTATATCAAACTAAAATGTAAAAAACATATAAAACGAAAAAATTTTATAGCTATCCCATAAATATTTGAAAGAAATAGTCATTTGGTTGTGTATTTTAATGTTGTAAAAAACATGGAAGATTCGTAATCGAGTCGGCTCAGCTTTTCTACCATGGATTCGGATCGAGAATTTCCACACACCACCGGAATCAATTCAATCGGAAGTGCTGATTCGATTCAACATTTCCACACACCGGATTCGGATTTTTGGATCCAAAAGTGCTGCGATTCACCCATCAGCTATATAATAGTATATATATATAATATATAATTATTATATATATATATAATAATTATATATAGATATATCATATATATCCTTCATTTATATATAATATTATATATATATATATATATATATATATATATATATATTTATATGTATATATATATATATATATAAAAATTAATATATATAATATCTATAAAAAACATATAATAGCTAATTTGCCATAGAAAATGTATTCAATATGAATATATATAGTATATATATATATATATATATATATATATATATAATATAGAATATAATATATAATTACCGTAAAAACAGGATAAAATGTAAGGCGGGTAAAATGATCAAATGCCCAAAAAAACATATAAATTCTATATTTTAATGGGAAAAATTTCATAATTATCTTACTTCCCAAACGTCCCCTCTGTTGAGTAGACTTTAGACGACATTTTTGCTTAATTTAAGATAATAAATATCAAATATGTTTAAGTATTATTTTTTTTACATTTCGTTTTTATTGCATTACATTTTTATCAACGATAATTTAATTAATTTGACCATAACAAAACTCTATACATTATTTTTTGCAATTTTGAACATTTTTCATTTTTCATATGATATATAAAAAGTTTTTAGTTGCAGTCATTTATTGCCTATATTTCACGTTTTTACATTTTATACATTTATTATTAGAATTTTTACACTTTTATAAGAATTTTTGAAACTTAGCAAAATATCCCAAAGGTTCAATGTTTCAAGTTTTTATTCAGAACATTGAATCCTAAACAAATAAGCAAAGTTGTAAAAATTATAAAGTTAAGCGCTTTTTCATGTTTAAAACTAACAAAAAAAAAAAAGAAAAAAAAAAATTATAGTTAGCTATAAAAAATGAATTTTTTTTAAGATGTAACGTTATACTTTTTAAAATATAATATAGGTATATAAACATTATTATATAAGGAAATTTACCTTGGGTAAAAATCATTTAATTTCGTATTTCTTCATCTTTTTACTTGATTTATTACTTCACCCCACCTTCGGACAATTTAATCAGGATTCAAAAAGGTGATCTTTTTTAAAGCCAATAAAATATGTTCGTTCCCGACTTTGTGGAAGTTCGTAATTTAGCATGTTTAATATACCTCTGATATGACCTATATTTCTAAGCAATATATCTAAATAAAATAAGTAAATCAATAAACAATGTATTTGTCATGAATATTTATTTCTGAAAATTTATGAAAATATTAGAGCTTTTTTAACTTATTATAGAATATATATAGAAATATATTAAATCTCATGTTACTATAACTAAATATGTATATATACTAATATAATTATATATTCTTATAATTATACTATATAATATACTATATAAATCTGTTAAAATGGGAAACCAGTCACAGAAGGCGAAATCCCTGGTCACTTTTTAAGTTTATTATATTTCTGTAAATAAAAAGACATGTTTCAATTAACAAAAGTTTTTAAGTAAAAAATTGAAATATTTTAGACTTTAAAAATTTAATAAAAAGCTTAATTTAAGATCAAATCATTCTTGACTGATTTGGAAAAAAAAAAAAAAATTTTAAATGAAAAAAAATTCTATAATTCTTGGAATAAATAGATGCTCTAGGGGTGAAATTTAAATTGCATATTGGGGAAATCTTTTCCCAGTAACACAAAAGTTTAAAAATTAATTTTTTTTAAAAAAAATTTTTTTAAAAGTATTAAGTTGTTTTTCAATTCCTAAGGTAAATAAATATTAAATATATGGAATAACCGCTCAATATAAACTTGTATTAAAAATTGTATTTTTTTTTAGTTTTTCAATAATATTATAATTTAGTTTTTATTGTATAAGAAAAATAAAGAAAATTCTGAAAATGTTAACGTTATTACCTATTTTATAATTATTATTATTATTATTATTATTATATTATTATATTTTATTATATTATCTATTTATTATTATATTATATTTATTATTATAATTAATACATAATATAATAATAATAATAATATATGAATAATCATCTCAAATTAATATAATAATAATACATTATGACATTACTAATCTCACTACTTCAACATCTATTATATATTTAATTTCACATTACGAGTAGGCCTATGTACGCAGATTTCACAGATTATTATTATAATTATTATTATTAATAGGCACTTTATATTCACGAGTAGGCCTACGGACCGCAGATTTCACAGTAAACGTTTGACCAAAAAAAATTTACGAATATTATAATCTTAAATTATACAACATAATAATTAATAAAATATAATAATAATAATAATAATAATAAAATAATAATTAAAATAATTTTATAATAATAATAATAATAATTAATAGATAATAAATAATAATAATAAATAATAATACTATAATTAATAATAATAATAATAATAATAATAATTAATAATAATAATAATAATAATAATAATATATAATAATAAAATAAATAATAATAATAACTACATATTATTATTATCATTATTATATTATATTATTATTATTATTATTTATTATTATGTATGATTATTATTATTATTATTATTGATCATTATTATTATATTATTAATAATAATAATATTAATAATCTAATAATAATAATACATATCAACATAATAATAATAACTATAATAATAATAATAATAATTAATTAATATATAATATAATAATATTATTATTATTATATTATTATATATTATTACATTATTTAAAAAATTATTAAGAATTGCTTGTCATAATTTAAATATAATATTGTACAAATTTTTTTTTGTCAACAAGTTTTACAGTGAAATGTGCTACATAGGCCTTACCGTAATATAAAGTCGCCTATATTGTTTAAGTGTGCTAAAGCATTATTATTATAAGAAATTATTAAAAATTTTTGTCATTAATTCTTTTTTTTCAATTTATATTTAGCATTAAAACATTTTGAAAATAAAAATCATAATATTTGGAAAAAATTCACGTTTGGAAAATGTCAATAAATAAAATATATCTGAGACTGTGTTTTTCTATCCAAATTAATACTATAAACATTATTAAAATCTATTAACATTCTTAAATCTATAATAAAATTAGTTTTGACGAAACGCACAGACGCTAATAATATATTATGACGTTTCTCCCCGACCACTACCAGTTTTCCCCAATTCCAAATTTTGAAAAATGAATTTCAAAAATTTAGAAAATATTATTTCAATATTTTAGATATTGTCATTTTCTATAACATTTGAAACTCCAAATGAGGGTAAAACGAGCAGCCTTGACATCCACTAACTTTAAAAATTTCGATTTCATATTCATTGAAAAACAAAACGTATGATTTTCTTGAACCATTCCCCCCACTTTATGGTATAATAATTAATATCATACGTATATATATTACTATACTATATAATATATATCATATATATAATACTATTATATATATATATTATATACGTATATATATTATATATATAATATATATACTATATAATTATATAATATATATATATAGTATAAATTGATTTGAATATTATATATATTAATATATATATATATATATAATATATTATAATATAATTATATAGATATAAGATATCATATAATATATATATATTATATATCCTATAATCTATAACAAACTCCCAGGAAGGCTTTGCCCTGTCAGTTGCACCAGTATCTCATCTTCTGCCCGAACACGCTAACCCTAATCATCTAGAAAAAAACATCTTCATCGGCGAAATGGTTTCCGACGCCAGTCCTCGATTAGCACGCTCAGGTAGAGTTTCGCCTTCGTAGAACTCTTCATCTTCTTCCATTAGCCTCAAAAACTCGTTCTCCCGGAGGCCACCTGAGGAATCTTGCTTCTACGCATAGATGCTAACACTGTTTCAAGGATAATAAAAGCAAAAGAAAGACCGAATTGCTAGCCCTGTCGCCTAAACCATGCGAAGAAATATCTTCCTATTTAATCCGGACTTCGGGTGAATAGTCCAATTCATCTTGGCAATTCAGTTTTGCATATTTTATAGATTCTAACAATCAAAATTGCCTTTTTAAATAAAAAAACAAGCTATAAAAATTTGTAACTCCTCAGCTATTTTGATAATGTATCCTTTCTCATTATTTACAAATATGAAAGATAAACCGAAATGAATTCTTTGTGGCTCCTCTCACGGTTAAAATAGTAATTTTGCACTGATAAAAAATTTGATTTTAAGTTATTTTTAATTCTATTTAATTAATAAAATAGTTTCTTCATTTATAATTTTTCACAGCTTATAACTTTACATTTTCGCCGCCGGCATTCGGCTTTGCTATGTACTTATCCGAGCCAACATACATTTAGAACCTTTGCATCTCGTCCTATTTCTGCTTTCTTCTGAGTCCGTCGTTTTCTATTTCTTTCCTGCCCTTTTATTCTTTTTCCATCTCAGGCGACAGTCGGTTATATATCACTCTATATATACGTATATAATATAGATAGTATATATATTATTATACTTATATATATATATATATAATAATAATATATATATATATATATATATTATTTCATCCTAGATATATATATATTGATTTTCTCGATGCGAATGAAAAAGAAAAAATAGCAAAAGCAAGTATACACAATTGAAAAGAAAGACTCACACTTACCGGCCCCCTCTCATATCCTAAGTCGCAAACTTCGTCACCAGTCAAAAAATCCACCCTAGAGCGTCAAGGGACCGCGACGCACCCCACTATGGAATATCATCAATATGTAGGTTCATCCCATTGGCCCAGTGGCCACAACCATACACCTCAAAAACCACGCAACTTCCACTCCTATTATGCATCCTTTATTCTCGCCTTCTTTTGAACTTCACATTTATTCTCCTTCAAGACATTCGTTTACGACTCAATCCACTCTTCCTTTGGTCTCCCATCGGTTCCCAACACAACTCACCACTATACATCCTGCTTAACCAACCGACTGTCATTCGTCTTTCCACATGACCACAAACCATCTCAACGTATATTCATTGTATTCTCTCATATACCCCTTTCATCACACCACATCAACTCTCTAAATTCTTCATTCCTCACTTATAATTCTTTTCACACCTAACACGCCCCTTAAGATTGTCCATCCTGATAGTCACACATAGCACCTTAGATCTTATCTCTTATTCCAAAAAAGAGTTCTCACTACTCATACATTAACACACGGTAACAACATTACCCTCATGTGAAGACCCTGCACACCTCAAAATCTTTCACAATTCTACTACACTGCATTCATCCATTCCTTTATCAATCCAACAATATCCCTAATATTTCTAACCAGAAATTTGTACCAGTGCTCACCATCTAACAATACATCAACACTGCAGGACTGTCCTCACTCACAAAGTCAACAACCTTACTCTATCTACGTTTTACTTTCAAAACCCCTAGTTTTACACCACCCTGCCACAATCTCCTCAACCCAATTCCTCTCAAACTCTTTTCAGATTCGCCCCACCAAACCAAATCATCCGACAAAATAGGTAGGCACCCTCCACTCACCTTCATTCTTCTCCATCATTTCAACACCATTTCTGACAACCCCATCTCTAATTCTCTTCATAACCCCATTCCATATACAAATTGAAACACCAAGCAGACATAACACATCCCTCCTTCACTCGCTCATTTAATATATAAACCAACACTTTTGACCACCATTATTCTTACACACGCTTCACATATCGTCATATTGACATTTGAAATAATACAAGACTACCACCAACACACATATACTTACAATACCTGCCAAAGACGCTTCCCATTAATATAATCTCTATCCATACAGGCCTGTTGCAAATCCATAAACCAAATACAATTATTCTTCTCTCCCTCATTTCTCAATCATTGGTTCATATGTAAGAGTTAGATCCACAATCCCTCTACCACTTCCTAATCGCACCTTGTCCTCACCAATCCGTCCTCAGTCAGCTCAACCACGTATTTCAGACTAAAATACCAGCATAGATCTTCCTAGTCAACACCTCAATAAACTCAACTTCCCCTACAATCCTGACAGTTCCCTTATCTCCCTTCCCCTTATATAAGGGGTCTTTTATTACTTCTCTCCTCCAATCCCTCGAACCTATACCCTCCATAAAGCTTTATTTACCACAACTTCCACAATGCAATCAATTGCCACCATCTACGGCCCTGCCGTTTATCTTGCATCTGCATCTTCACCCAGTAATCATCATCATCTCATACCTGCAATTTACAATTCTATCACTTTCAACTCCACCTATTACCTCTCGTCTTTGCAATGACCTCATCCCCCAAAATACCTATTCGCTTCTAGCCTTGCAGCATAACCCACACACATTCACTTCATCACCTCTTCAAATACTATTATACTTATACAAAGCGCAAGTGTCTTCATCACACTCCCCTCACAGCGAATTTTCATCATTAATATACTATATAATATATAAATATATATATACTAACTTATATGATATACTATATATATAATATATATATATATATATATATATAATATATATACTTATATAAATATATACTATATATAATCATATATATATTATAGTAATACTGGGTATATAAATAACTATATTAATATTACTATACGATTATAATAGAATATATATAATAAATATATATATATGCATATATCTAATAGTATATATATATATAATATATATATATATGATAATAATATATAACGATAAACTTATATTTATTATACTTCAATCAAAGGACAGCGCGTCCAAACATTTGCTTCTTCGGTTGACCCAATTTACACCACCCAAATGGACATAATAATTCTGAATTTTCAGTCACTTTGATGGGAAAAGAAGCCAACCGTAGCTTTTCTGACCTCTAAAGCGTCGCTTTCGAGTTATTTATGTTCTATATCATTGTTTTGGTATTTCATCTTTTTCATAACCTATGTTTTGACATTTTTTCAGCTTCAACTCCTACAATTTCTTTCGAAATGACTTCCAAACTTACGAAAACATACAACAGACTGGGCCATTTACCTTACAAGAAGCACACAATTTTTTTGATTTTAAAATTTGTTCCAGCCACTGTCAAAAATTCAAAACCCACTTTTTTGGTTTATAAAAAAGGAAAAATTGAGAAATTTTTTCTGCTCACACTCGAGATGAAGATTGTTCAGAGCACATAGGTCCGGAGGGCTCATATCTTTTTTACTTAATTAATTTCTTGTTTGTGCGTAGTTCTTGATTTGTTGTTTGGAACCAAATTTTTTAAAAAATATTATATTTGGAAATTATTAAAATTTTATTTGAGTATACAAAAAATAATCTATCTAAGTAAAAAAGATGAGATCTCTCCCGACTATATAAGCTCTGAAAATTGATAGTAATTAGTGCAGCTACCAAAAACAATCAAAATCTTCACTTTTCCAAAAAAACAACATATTTTTGGAAAAGAAATTGATATATACTTTTTTCTACTTGTGGCGCATCATACATCAATATTTTCAGCGCGTGTACAGCCAGCAAGATGCATCTTTTTACTTAGATAATTTATTTGTAGACTGAAAATAATTTTTTTTTTAAAATTTCCCCAAACTTTTTTTTTAATACTTATGTCTTCCCAAGAACAAAATCCAAAAACTACCATCATTCCAACAAACCAAATATTTAAGTAAACAATGTGCAATCTCCCTGACTACATTATGCTCTGAAACATTCACTAAGATCTCAATATGAGCGATAAAATATTATAATAAAATGTTCATTTTAAAAACCCAAAAGGTGTAGGTTAAAAAACTTCGAAAGTTTTGCAATTGCATTTTGTGATGTGAAAGTGGCAAGTCAGTGAACTTGTAAGAAGTGATTGAAGTCACTCACAAGGTCAATTTATAACTTTGTCAGTTTCAAATTTTCTAACTCACTCTATCCCAGGCATTTCGGTACCGAACCTCTTGCAAATTCAGGACTCTGACTTCACCCTCTTCACGAAATACCACCCGACTCTCCACTCCACCCTCTAATTTCAAAATTTCACAACACCTCCAGAACTCCCGCGACTCACGACTCACACCTGATATCCTAAAAAAGAAATGGTATTGATGTCAGTATCAGCATCAGTAATTTTAATGATCAGTACTAGTTTTGACGAAATTATTGTTATTGCATTTGAAAAGTTTTGAGATACGGTTTCGCAGTAATCTTCGTCAGAAAAAACAGTATATATATATATATATACCTACTTAATATATTACTATAATATAAATATATATATATAATACTATACATATATATATATAGATATCCCTTATTATTACTATTATAATTTATATATGTTGTGAGCGGAAAGATTTACACGCTGGGATCAACTAGCGTACCCGACTGGAAAGTGCCTCTCTCCACTCTTTTCTTGTTAGAGACAATATCGATAGAAGATTTGAAAATAATCGAAGTCAAAAATATAATAACGAAGTCATGATAGTCATTAAAGGCTGATGTTCATAGATGTGTTTAATTCTAAAGCACAGGCAACCAACCTGACACCATCAGACGTGTTTACGGAGGCAGGTTAGCTTTTTCCTAAGAGGAGATTGTCTCCCGACTTCCTCTGCCTGCTTACTCGAGTGACGATATTCCACAGGAGGATTTAGTGATGCTTTTCAAGGTGAATAAACCCACTTTATGAACCATTTACCAGGTCTCCCTACCCAGCAAGGATAGGTTTACGCTTAACTACGAATTCTGTTTCCGGTATCCTGATCATCCAGATGTGTGTTAAGCAGAATATTTTCATGGAGACTAATCACGATATTTGTCCATAGTAAAGCAAACGTAATAACATGATACAGTCAATAGAGAATCAAAATCTAACAGGATTATCTGACTACCCACTAGAAAAATGTTTAGCTACTTCAACTCAGCTCAACAGATCATCATACCTCACATTAGTGTATACTATGTGTTCTGAAAGATAAAGATAACACAATTCCACTCCAACACATATTTATAATAAAGGTTATATTAATTTCAGTATTATAGTATTTTAAATTATATCCACTCACTTCGGAGATAACACAGCTACCCACTCTTGTATTTCTACGTGGTGCGTTGGAATTGAAGGATGGGCGAACATGTGATTGGTATATGAACCCTCGAAGAACGAATAGTAACAACTGAAAAATATTGGTGATACGTTTGACAAACTATAGAACACTTGGCAACAGCGGTTACGGAGGTATCTTCCCCATCTGTAATGGAAAAGGCGAGTACAAGGTGTTCGTATTACATAATATTGGTATTGACTCAGTGACAATAAAGTGTTATTCATACCGTGAATATACCGACATGTCACTAACGCATAGGAGTGTGAACGGAAACGGTCGTGAGGCACCAAGATTGTATCGGGCAAGGTTTCATAATAGACGACTACCACATCACACGACCTTCTTCGTAATCCTTCGAAGTTTGCGTAATAAATGACGCTTGATACCCCCCTCAGCTGACCGTGAACAGTCCAGCTTTGTTCATATGCCAGATAGGGATAACGCTATTTTTCAGCAAGTTGAAAGAGATCGACGCCTCAGATCCAGAACCCCTGTCCATCACCATGTTGTGTCTCATTAGATCATATTGAATGCACCGGGCGATGAGGGTGTGTACCTCTATCTTTATACACAATTTGTATGTATAAACCAACTCTTTCCTGGTGGCTGTGGACAAACACCTGTTTTAACCAATCCAACCATTTTCACACTTTCTAAATTCGCTGCTTTTCTTCACATTTTCCACCATTCCAACCCTTTAGCCCTGTTCCAAGTCGATTTCTTCACACTTTCACCAATTTACCATTATTGAACATCTTAAACTTGGTTTTTAAGGGTATTTCCCGCCATTAACTGAACTACTGTGTTTCCTTGACATGCAATTTCAACAAACGCCGACAACGCGCTTTCAATTTAATCCTTTTAACGGTGTCTTACAATTGACCCGTTTTTTACTGACCTTTCAACTCATTTGTTTTCTTTACCCAATACTGTTCAATTAGGTATGTGACCCTGTTTTCACACAAAGACAGGGTTTACACTTCTACACTTTGCACACCTGTTTCTGGTATCTCCCAATCTACCCAAATTTAACCTCTTACAACAGTCCGCTTTTTCTATATTTCCAACTTTGCAATTACTGGCATCTTTCACCAATTAAAGTTTTTCCAACGGTATTTTCAAGCATTGCCAACTAATGTGTTTCCATGCAATGTGCAAATTTCACCACACCACAGCAACCAACGAGACTTACTAGTTTTTAGGTGTCTTACACTTGAACCTTTTTTAAATGAAATTTCAAATCTTTGTTTGTTACATATACCCAAACTATCCCTAAGTTGTGCAACAACCCTGTTTTCAACGACCAGATCAATCCCTGATAATTTGAAAGCTTTCTTACAACAATTTTCACTCACACAATTTAAATCTTCCAAAAGTCCGACTTTCCTCATAATTCAACCTTTGAAATATTTGGGTCATCTTCCCCTGGTTTTCACACGGTCTTTTCAGCCTTGGCAAATAACCAATGTTTTCAATTGCAACTGCCCATTTCCAAACCACCGCGCACAACCGCGAAACTTGATTCTTAAGTTTCGGTCGGTCTCTAACCTGCTGTTTTTCCATGCATTTCCAATCTTGTTTTCTAATCCCACAATTTTTCATTAAGGTGTGCAAACCCTGTTTTAATCACACCTTTTCCCTCTCTAAGACATTCCGCTTTTTTTACCTTTTCCCATTAACACATAAGAAGCTTTACCAACGTACGAATGGATCTTAATTTCCCCCTTTGATTCTTTGGAATCACTCTTAAACACTTGCGTTTTTACAACGTATTTTCAAGCCGTGCAAACATAATGTTTGCCTTTGCAACAACTGCCTCACAACAGCCGAAACCAAAGTGCCAATCTTAATTCACTTTAGTGTCTTACATGCCGTTTTTTTAATGCCCTTTTCATACTTTGTTTAATAATAACAAAGTATTCATTAAGTTTGAACACCTGTTTTAATCACACACCCACAACATTTAACTTCTCACTTACGCTTTTGCTCCTCACTTTTCTCCATTACCCAAATTTCGACTCTTCACAAGTACGCTTTTCCTTCTTCACAAAAATTTCTGGCAATTATTTCGGTTAAAATCTTCACATTGCGTTTTTCACCGGATTTTCCGCCTTTTTGCCACAAACCACATACTGGTTTCATGAACTGCAATTCAAACAAGCCGCAGCAAACCGCGCTTTAATTAAAATCGTTTCGGTGTCTCCAATTGCCGTTTTCCCTGAACTTTCCATCTTTGTTTTTTATCCCCATCTTTCATTAAGTTTCGTGACCCACACACCTGTTTTCTTCAACCCTTGTAACACTTCTGCAACTGCATTTTTGCTTACAAATGTCTTCACATTCCACAAATTTGACCTTTAACCTTTCGACTCTTGGCTGCTTCAACCTTATGAACGATTCCTTTGGTCACATCTTCACCATTGAGTCTTTCAGGTAACTTTCACGCTTGGCTGCTTAAAATGTGTTCCTTGCCACTGCAAATTTCACAGCCACAGACCGAGACATTTTATTAATATTTTACGGTGTCTTAACCTTGGACCCGTTTTTTCAAATGACATTCACATAAACTTTGTTATCGATCGTATCCATCAACTATTTCAAATTAAGTTGTGAACCCCGTTTGATACACACCTTTACACCTCTAACAACAAACTCTCGCTTTTTCTTAGCCTTTCCCCACTTCCAAACTTCTAGCACTGTCTCAACGTCACGAACTTTTCTTAAACTTCAAATTTGAAAATCTTTCAGTTACATTTCAACATTGCAGTTTTCAGGTATATTTGCATGAGTGAAGGTAAGTATCTTCTTCAGAAATTACCAACAATAATGATCTGAAAAAACCAGGATTTGATTACACTCCTTTTAAAGGTGTCTTACCTTTGGAGACCTTTGTTGATAAACTGTATATGACTAGTCAATTTTGTTTTCATATCACCAAAATTTCAAATTAGTTCGTAAACAGCCTGTTTAAACTCACAACACAACACTTTTAACACTTTACTAACGCCTTTTTCTAAATGTTCAACCTTAAAATTTAAACTCTTCAAAGTCGATTGTCCTCTCATTTTCACCCTTCAAACTTACTTTGTGGTAAACCTCTGAACCATTGAGTTTTTAACCGGTTTATCAGCATTTCACACAATAAAATGTGTTTCAATTTGAACAAATGCACAATTTCAACACCCAAGCAGCGAATTTCTTCACACTCGTCTTTCAGGTGTCTTCAACTTGCCCCTTTTTTAATGCAAACATTTCCAACTACTTTGTTTATCTAACCCAAAATAATTACATTAGTGTGAACCCTGTTTTCCTAAACATTTAACCCTTCTAATTCGCTTTTTCTTCAATTTCCCAATTTACACACTTTCCACTCTTAACAAAAGTACGAATTTTCCTCATTTCCACCTTGAAAATCTTCTTAGGTAAATCTTAACACATTGACGTTTTACAGCGGTTTTTCGCCTTTGACCACCACTACTGTGTTCAATTGCAAACATGCCACCAATTTTCAACAGCAAGAAACACGAGAAATTTCTTCCCTAGTTTTAGCGTGTCTTACATTTCACGTTTTTTAAAATTTCCAATTGTTAACTATAATCAATTTCACTTAAGTTGTGACACCTGTTTTAAAATCCCAACACACACCATTTACTCTCCCAATACGCTTTTGCTTCAATTACCTTTCACAACTTCGCTAGAACTCTTAACGAAGTTCGATTTTTCCTCCTTTCAAAACCATTCAATTAATTTTGGTCCCACATCTTACAATTGAAGTTTTTCGCGGTAAACTTTCAGCACTTTGAACACCTACACACTGGTTTCTTGAACATGCAAATTTCACGCCGCAACACGACTTTCATAGCTTTAAGGTGTCTTACAAAATTGCCGTTTTTACACCAAACATGACAACTTCACAATAATTCTGTTCTTAGTAGAATAACCACCATATTCAAATTAGTTGTGACACCCGTCTTAAACCCATACCAATTTGTACAACTTCTAACCACCCCTTACTTTTATGCTAATTTCACAATTAACAACTTCTAACACCTCTGAATTAACCGACAAATTTTTCCTCCAACTTTCCACAATTTGCAATCATTTTGGCAAACTAACAATTGAAGTTTTCAACGTATTTCCGGCCTTTGAAATCAAACATGTGTTCATTGCGCCATGCCAACATTCCAAAACGCCAAGCAACCAACAGCAATTTAATTCACATGTTTAAGGCTGTTTCAACACTTGGCCGTTTTTTCAATGCAACAATTTCAAATACAAACTTTTTAATTATAAACCACTTTGGACAGTGTTGTAGGTTGTCTTCACTACATCCCAAGTTTCACTTCTCAACCCCAATTCAGATTTTGCTTTACAAATTTCAATTACAACTTTAGACCTCTTAAAATTACCGCAAATTTTCCTCCAAAATTTCAACCAATTTGCATTCAACATTTGAGTAAAATCTTTAACACACTCTGATTTTAACCACGGAATTGTCAAGAATTTGACCATACAGTGCTCCTCAGCATGCACCTTTTCCAAAGCCCGGAAGAGCAAATTACAACTAACTACTAATATCTACCAGCGACATGGTCTACTTGACAGTTTTCATGCAAATTTTCTCCTTTTGTTTAATACTTCACCCCTATTTCATTCAACGTTTTGCAAACCCTGCTTCTTCACATCCACACTTCTCACTTCTCAAAATTAACGCTATTTATTATTGGTGTTTGTGGACATTTCGCAAACAGGTAATTCACCGCTTTTTCCTCACATTTCACACCTATAAGGCGTACTATATGTTACCTTACCTTGTTTTTTCAAGCATCAGAATCAGCTGTAAGATCCTCTGTGTTTCATGCACTGCACTTTTCCAAAAGCAGGCAACGCTGACATGCATTTAATAAAGTTACGGTGTCTCTCACTGCCGTTTTTTAACTAGCAAAAACAATTTCAAAATACCTTGTTTTTATCTACCCACAACTATTTCCTTGTTCTGTGAAAACCCTGTTTAATAACCAACTTTTAACTTCTACAACCTTACGGTTTTCCAACATATTCCCTTACATCTTTTCCAGATCTCTGACACAAAGACTCTATTTCTTCAACACTTTCAACCATTTGAATTAATTGGTAAAATCGTAACCCATTGCGTTTTTCACGGTATTGTCAAGCAATTTTGACAACAACTAACAGATGTTTCTACTTGCCACGGCAAAACTTTCCACCACAGCAAGCACCGAGATTTCTTACAGTTTCTTTCTCCAGATCTTGACCAGTTTTTCACCTGTGTGGTTCAATCTTTGTTTTTCTATACCAAATTCACATTAAGTTGTGCACAACCTGGTGTTAACTCCATTTCACACTTCTACCACATTCAGTTGCTTCACAATCCATTACACCCCATTTAACACTCTTACTAAGTCGATTTTTCCTCCCTTTCCAATCTTGAATTCATTTGGTACTTCTTAAAACACTGCGTTTTTCGTCATTTTCACGCAAATTTGCCAAAAATAAACACTGTGTTTCCAATTGACAACTGCCAATTCCACAAGCAGACAAAGTGACATTTTTTCAATAGCTTTTAAGTGTCTCACCATTGACCGTTTTTTCAACAAACTGACAAATTCCAATCAAATTTGTTTTTATCTCCAATATTCTGTCAGTTGCTTGGAACCCTGTTTTAAATTCAACACAACTTTAACTTCGTAACATTACGCTTTCTTACGAAGTTCCAACCTTCCAAAACTTAGTAGGAACACCTCTTCACAGTACGACCTTTCCTAAACATTTTCCACAAATTTGCATTAATGTGTAATCTGTCACAAACTTGTAATGTTACTTTCACGGTAATTTCAGCCTTTGCACACTACATGTGTTTATTTGCCCATGCAATTCACCACAAGCCAGCAACACCAAAGAGAACACTTTTAATTCCTAAGTTTAGGCTGTCTTCCATTGCCCGTTTTTACCTGCACTTTCCATACATTTAGTTTTTACTCCCAACTATTTCGCATCTCGTGTGCCCCCGTTTTTAACTCAAAATTAATAACCTTCTCTAACAGTTTTTGCTCCATTTTCCTCAGCCATCTAATTTAGAACTCTTAAAAGTTACGATTTTTCCTAACTTTTCACAACATTTGCAATTCATGTTTTGCATCTTCAACTTGAAGTTTTAACGGTGATTTTCAAGCACTTCTTAACACCATTACTGTGGTCACTTGAACAATGCCATTTCAACAACACAGCACAACCGTGCATTTCTTCACGTTTAGGTCGGTCTTAACCTTGCCGTTTTTTCAGAAACACTTTCAAATTTATTTTCTTATTTCGTTAAAATTCCTTGTTGTTGACAACTGTTTTCATGCACACAAATTTACCTCCACACATTCCGCTTTTTCTAACGTTTCCCATTAACCATTAAGCACCTCTTAAACCGTCCGATTTTTCCGACAACAACTCACCATTTGAAGTTACTTTGGTCCCATCTTAAACAATTGACCTGTTTTAAAGGGTCTTTTCGAGCATTTCCACACATACATGTGTTTGCAATTGCAAAATGCAAAATTTCACCAGCAGCAAACAGACCACTAATTCATAAGGTTTCGGTCGTGTCTTCCCACATTGACCTTCATTACTGAAACAATTGCCACTGAACTTGTTTTACATATCCCCACTCTTTCAATTATTGTGAACACCCATTTTTCATCAAACCATTTCATTTCTCCACTTAACACCTTTTTTCAATTTTCCATCAAACACATTCCAACTCTTAACACGACGATTTTTCCGACTTTCCAAACCTTTCAATTCCATTTGGTAACAACTGTTTAACAATTGAGTTTTTCAACGGTCTTCAGCCTTGAAATAACATGTGTTTCCTTGAATCCTTTCCCGCACCAGAGAATTTCTTGCTAGGTTTTAAAGGTGTCTCAACTTGCCGTTTTTCTAACTGCCCTTCAACAATACTTTGTTTTTATCCACAACCTCCTTTCCTTAAGTTGTGCACAACCTGTTTACAAACTCCCAACAATTATAACTTCTAAAACCAATTAAGTCTTGCTTAACTTTGCCACATACACACAATTATAACCTGCTTTAACCAGTGCCGACTTTTTCCTCATTTCAAACCATTTGAACTGTATTTGGGTAATTCTTCAAACTTGAAGTTTTTCCGGTAATTTTTCAGCCTTTGCAAAATAATTGTGTTTCCAATTAGACAGCCCTTTCCACAAACACGCGCACCAATGACTTCTATAATATTGTCTGGTGTCTACCTCTGCGTTTTTAACACGCATTCAAATAATTTTTATCATATAACCCAATCTTTATGTACGTATGTGAACCTGTTTTAACTACAACCACAATTTACTTTCACAATTCGACTTTTTTCTTACTTTCAACATTACAACATTTAGAAACTCTTCAACACGTACGATTTTTTCCTACAATACTTCAAATGTTTGCAACTAAATGGTAACTCTTAACCTTCCGTTTTTAACACGGTAATTTTCACATTTGAACAATGTCGTTTCCTTTACAAACTGCCACATTTCCAACAGAAACCGTTCATTAATTCCTGTTTTAGGTCTTAATGCAGTTTTTCCTGAACATTTCAACAAACGTTGTTTTTAACTCTAAACCAATCTTTCATAGTTGTGAAACCACACTTTTTACTACCCCAATTATACACTTCTCAAATTACGCTTGCTTACATGTTACTACCAATTAAGCCCTTCGTTAACGTACACCGATCGTTTCCTCATACTTTTCAACCAATTGACCTTCTTTGTAAATCTTAAACCATTGCAGTTTTTACCGGATTTCAGCATTTGCAACAATAAACACAATGGTTTCCATGACACTGCCCTTTCAACACGCAGAAAACGAGAATTAAACTAGTTTTCGTGTTCTTACAAACTTGACGTTTTTTTCAACATGAACTTTCACATTTGTTTTTAATATTCAACATAAATTTCAACTTAAGTTGTGCAAACTTTACACCAACAACATTTCAACACTTCTAACCATACGCTTTTCTTCAAATTTTCCAACAATTAACAACTTTAGACACTCCTACACGTACGCACTTTTTCCTAAACTTTCCCCCCTTTGAACATACTTTGGTAACACTCTTAAACCTGAGTTTTACGTCTTTCACCGCCTGTTGACAACAAATACTGTGTTTCCTCTCGACCAATGCATTTCCACAACCAGCACAGGACACGAGACAATATTACAGTTTTCAGTGGGTTGCTTCACACATTGCACGTTTTCAACTGCAATTTCAATCTCTGTTTTCTATACCCATCTTCCTTAGTTGTGAACACCCTTGTTTTAACATCACACATCTTCACTTCTAAACACACTTCCGCATTTGCTACTTTTTAACCATTCCCAACTTAAGCCTCTTCCCAAGCCGATTTTTCCTAAATTCCAGTAATTCAAAAGAATTAAAAAAATTCACATTGCGTTTTTACACTTCTTGAGAGCTAAAAGTAAAATAATCCGTTTTCATGTGCCAAATCAAACTCTATCCCAGCAGCACGCCAACCAAGACACTATTCAATACGTTCTTAAAGGTGTCTTAACTTGAACGTTTTTTACAATGCAAATTTTCCATAACTTGTTTTTTATAACTACCCCAATCTTTCGCTTGTTGTGAAACCCCCTGTTTACTACACACACAATTAAAAAAAATACAAATTTCGCTTTTTCTTAAACTTTCCATTAACCTTAGAACCTCTTACCAATCCTTTTTCCTAATTCGAACATTTGACAAATTGAATTGGTACAACCTTCTTTTCACAATGAAGTTTTCAACGGTTTTTTCAAGAATAAATGTTACATAAAATTTCCAATTGAATGCAACTCTCCGCCGAACACGCACGGGAAAAGATAGAAAGTAACATGAGGATATTGACATCTCTGTTTAACTGCCGATTCTAATTTGTTTTTTACCCAATATTCCTTCACTTGTTGCCAAACCCTGTTTTAATACACCAACACCACAATTTAACTTCTAACAATTCCGCTTTGCTTAACTTTTGTCACAATTACAAATTTCCATCTTCAACACACCTACGTTTTTCATCAATTTCACACAACACTATTTTTGGTACTCTTACAACACTTGATTTTTACACGTCATTTCAAGACCAATGTTGCAACAATCATGGTTTCTTGACCTGCAACCTTTCCAAACGCCTTCAAAAACCACAACACGGCTGAAGAAATCGTTCATCTGTGTATTACAAATTGCCGTTTTTGACCACTGACCATTTCCAACCTTGGTTTTCTCTACCCAAACTTGCAACATTAGAACATGTTGCCACCCTGTTTAAATACAAAACCAACCTTTCATTCTAAAACCACTTCGCTTTTTCTAATTTCTCCCCTTAAACCACCACTTTAGAAACTCTTAAAGTACGATTTTCCCTCTCTTTCCAAACAATTGACGAACATTAACAATTTGGTCAAATCTTCAAATTGCCAGTTGTTTACACGGTAAGTTTTCAAGTCTTTTGCCACACAAATCTTGTTTCAACTCTGCACTGCACATCTTCAACAGCAGACCAAACGGTGAAATTTCTTTAATAGTTTGCGGTGTCTATAAATTGACGTTCTCACTACACAAACTCATCTTTGTGTTTCATCATCCCAACATATTTTCATTAACGGGGTTTGTGAACAAAACCTGTTTTAACATCACCAACTTTATACCCTTCTCATTCACGCCTTTCCTTAAAATTTTCCAAATTACCAACCTTTACGACAAACTCTTCACAGTCCGAATTTCTAACTTCCACATTGATTCAACTTGTAACGCTTAAAAAATTCGTTTTTCAACGTCTTTTCAAGCTTTTGACAACCCCATACTGTGTTCCTTGAAAGACATGCCACTTTCCACCAGCCGAAACAAGCGCAATCTTCAATTAAAGTTTAAGTGTTATGACACGTTAAAATGAAAAATTTCATCCTTGTTTTTCAAGTATACCAACTTCACTTTCATTAGTGTGTGAACACCTGTTTCCACTCCCCCACAAATTTCCCTTTCTACACAACATAACGCTTCTGCATAAAGTCCCAACCTACAAATTTAGATCTCTTAAACCGTACGAATTTTTCCTAACAAAAATTTCACCTTTGACTTAAATTTGGCACTCTTAAACCCAAACATCTGCGTTTTCAACGTTATTTCAGCAATTGCACAACATAAATGTGTTTCGTTGAATGCAAATTCAAACAGCGCAACACGGACTTCATCCTGTTTAAAGGTGGTTGCTGACTTGAACCGTTTTTTACCTGACTTTCTACAGTCTTCGTCCTTCGATACAAAATAAAATTTCACACTTCGTTGTACACCTGTTTCAATACAAACATTAACTTCTTCTAAAATTACAACCTTTTTCTTCCTTCCAAATCCAAACCTTTAGCCCTCTTAAAGTCACGCAAATTTTCCCTCAATTCAACAAACCTTTGCAAATAATTTGGTCGAATCTTACATTGCAGTTTTTTTCACACGGTAATTTTCGCAACCCACTTTACCCCCCATAATGTGTTTCATGCGCACAATGACCAAATTTACACAAGCAGCACCACCTGCATTTATTAAATAGTTTTAACCAGGTGTTTCTTTAAAATTGCAAACTATTTTTAAAGCTATCAACATACTTATCTTTTATTAATATACCAAACATATTTCATTAGTTGTGAAACCCTGTCTTAATAAAAAATTTTAATTCTCGACATTACGTTTTTCTTTAAAATTTCAAACCATTACCCCAACACTTTGACCTCTTCACAAACGTTACCGCCTTTTTTTCCTATAAATTCAACATTTGATTATGTGGAACATCTTACACATTGAATTTTACCCGTATTTCAGCATTGGGGTGAACACAAATAATGTGTTTCAATCTGAGAATGCCTTCAACCGCAGAGTCGCCCATTTCAAATTAATAGTCTTTATTTGTCTTCACAACGGCCGTTTTTAACATGCACAACTTCCTGTTTTTACACTTAACCATAAATTTCCTTAGTTGTGAAACCCTGTTTTCCCTCACCTTTTCAACTTCTAGAACCTTACGCTTTTTCTTCATTTCAACCCATAAACCAACAACACATTCTCGACTCTTACACAAGTCAGCTTTTTCCTCTACATTTAACCCGTTTGAATAATTTGGTACCTCTTAACAATTGAAGTTTTTACTGTTTCTTATTGCAAACTTTTACAAACATAACAATGTAGTTTACTTGAAAAATGCCATTCCCCACAACCCGAAAGCCTGTTCTTAACTAAGCTTTAAAGGTGTCTGTAATGACCTTTCTTTACAAATGACATTTCCAAACTTGTTTTTAATATACCACATATTCTCATTAGTTGGGCACAACCTGCTTAACATACACCAACACTTCCAACCTTCTCCACTTCCGCTTTTGCATACTTTTTAACCATTAACCAACATTTCGACCTCTTCCCAAAGTACGCTTTTCTCCTAAACTTTCAACCTTGCCATTAATTGGTAACATCTTACAAACCCTTGGGTTTCTTAACTGCGTTCTTTTCTGCAGGAACCAGAACTTGTGTTTCTGACAATGCAAAATTTTCACACAACCGCAGAGGAGACATTTCATTAAATAGTTCTTAAGGTTGTCTTAAACAATTGCGTTTTTTAAATGAACATTTTCATATTTGTTTTTACTTATAACTCAACTCTCCGTAGGTTGTTTTTTTTTTAATACAAATTTACACTCTAAACCTTCGTTTTCTTAACCTTTCCATTCAAAAGAGCTTCCCTACTTGACTACCTTTTCCTCCACTTTCCAACACAATAATACACAGCCTTATTCAGTTTCCAAATGAGTTTTTTAACCGATGTCTCAAGCCTTTGGAATAATTGTGTTTCAAATTGAAACATGCCAACTTTCAAAACGACGAACCGTCGATTTCATTCGTGTTTTTATGTGTTTCACAATTGTATCGTTTTTTCAACTGAACCTTTTATGATAATTTATTTATCATACTGAGGAAATCATTGCATTAAAGTTCTGTATCACCTGTTTTCAACATAAACATTTTAACCTTCTCAAACTTTCTTTCCTTTTTCTCTCCATTTTCCCAATTCAACCCCAAATTTCGCCTCTTACAGTCATTTTTCGTTAACAACAATCTTCCCACTTTGCACTATTGTGACAACATCTTTACAATTGCGTTTTTCAACGTGATTCTCAGCAATTGACAACAATAAATGTGTTCTTGCAAACTGCAAATTATTCCCACAGCAGCACAGCTGAATTTACTCTACCTAGTTTTGGTGTCTACTGCGTTTTTATGAATTCACCTAACTTTGTTTTCTTTATCACCAATATTCTCCTTATAATGAGGAAAGCCTTCTTTTAACCAAATACCCACTTTTAACCCTTCTAAATTTACGCTTTTTCTTCACAAAATTATTCAACACTGTCAAAATTAAGACACTCTTAACCAAGTCCTGATTTTCCCTAAATATAACCAACAAATTTCAATTACAATTGGTAACCAATTTACAAAATTGAAGTCTTTCAACGGTCATTTTCAGCCTGCACACTTAACATGTGTTGCACCATTGAACATGGCAGTTTTCACCCGCCGACAAAGTGACTTATCACTCGTTTTAGGTGTCTTCAATTGCCGTTTTTTAATGAATTGCCGTTTCTTTTATCTCCCCCATCTTTTCTTCTACACAAGATTTTAAACTTTCAACACTCTCCCATACTGCTTTTTCTT
The DNA here is from genome assembly GCA_015478945.1 of Trachelipus rathkii. Lineage (NCBI taxonomy): Eukaryota > Metazoa > Arthropoda > Malacostraca > Isopoda > Trachelipodidae > Trachelipus > Trachelipus rathkii. The sequence goes on from JABUQX010053422.1 coordinate 29,669, forward strand.
ACACAATTTTCCCACATTCACAACAATTTAAGAACACTCTTAGTACGACTTTTTCCTATCTTACTCGCACCTTTGCAAATTATTTGTACCCATCTTACACTGAGTTCTGTCAACGCGTATTTTCAAAGCCGTTGACACACATCACTGTGTTCTCACTTGACAACTGCCCATGTCCCGCAGGACACCCACGGAATTTAATTACGGTTTTCAGGATGTCTTCCAAATTGCACGTTTTTTTACATGAACACATTTCAATATTGTTTAATCTCCAACATCTTTCTCTACGTTGTGAACCCCTGTTTTACACACATACCCACAAATTTTACCTTTTAAACCTTTAGTTTGCCCTTAACTTTTCCAATTAACTTGCGAACACCTCTTAATCTACCGCGTTTTCCTAACACTTTCAAACCCACTTGCAAACATTCTTTGGTCAAACTCTTACAACTTGAGTTTTATGCGAAGGGTCTTTTCAGCCTTTGCCCAAAATCAAAAATGTGTTCCATTGAAAATGCCATTTCCAACAAAGCCGCCAAAGTACCTTATTAATGTTCTAAAGGATGTCTTCAAATTGCACATTCTTTTTAAACATGAACTTTCACCAGCTTGTTCTTTAAACTTTCAACACCCAAATATTCACTTAACGTTCCTGCAAACCTGTTTTCCTACCCAACTTTACCTTCGTTAACCCCTTACGCTTTTGCTTCACTTTTCACATTATTTAGAACTCTTCAAAGTCCGATTTTTCCTTAAACTTTCCACCATTTGCAAATCTTTGGTACACTCTTACAAACTTGGTTTTTACAACGCTTCTTTTTTTCGCCACTTTGCACACCGCTAACTGTTTTCTTGACTGGCAAATTCACAACAACGCAAACGTGCCTTTAGCATTAGTTTACGGCTGTCTATCAAAATTGACAACGTTTTTTCCGGCCATTTCACAATCAATTTGCTTTCTATACACCACTCATTTTACAAATTCGTTTGTGCAAAACCCTGTTTTAAACAATCATTTACCTTCTCAAAATTAACCGCTTTTTCTAAATTCCATTACAATTTAAGAAACTCTTACACACGTAACGATTTTCCTACACTTTCAAACCATTTGATTATTTGTACTCTTAACACATTGATTACTTGACACCGTCTTTTCAAGTCACATTTGAACTCTGTGTTCAAATTGCAACCACAATCAAAATCTCCAACACAAAGCCAGACAACCGAGCTTTCAATTAGTTTTAAGGTGTCTTCAATTGACGTTTTTTTATCTTCACAAATTGTTTTTCAAAAGAAACTTAATTTCATAAGTTGTGAAAACCTGTATTTATAAAAAATTACCTTCACAACTTACGCTTTTGCTTCATTTTTACATTAACCACATTAAGGCACTCTTCAACTCGAACTTTTTCCCTAACATTCACCCAACATTTGATCACTTGGCTAACTTCTTAACAATTGTTTTGAGCGGTATTTTCGCATTGTGGGAATCCATGTGTTTCCATTGACCACCGCAAATTCCCAGCAGACAAACAATAGATTTATTAATAGTTTATAAACGGTGTCTTACTTGAACGTTTTTTCATGCAAACACATTTAACAAACTTTGTTTGGAATATAACCAACTAATTTCCTTAGTTGGACAAACCTGTTTTCTACAATGTTTCCCCACTTCTACCAAACTTAGTTTTTGCTTAAATTATTCACAATTACCAAACTTTAAGAACACTCTTAATTACCGAGTTCTGTCCTACCAATCAAACAATTTGAACATTCATTGGTAAATCTTTGACAATTGAAAAGTTTTTCAACAGGTCAATTTCCAAGCAATTGTTTGCCAATACCAATTGGTTTCCTTGACTGCAAACACTTTCACAGCAAGCAACAGAAGAACTTAATAATTTTTAGGTGTCTTCAAATGCACCGAGTTTCTTGCCAATTTTCAACTAAATTTGTTTTTATATCCCATAATTTCCATTAAGTTGTGACCCTGTCACAACTCAACCAACATTTTGAAACTTCTATTTACGCTTTTTCTTAAATTTTCAATACCATTAAGACACTCTTCAAACAGTTACCCACGGAATTTTTTTTTCTTTTTTAATTTTTTTCCCAACATGTAGGATTACCAGAGTCTTGTTTCCATCCCAAGTTGCGTTATTTCACGGGGGGGAATTTTTCGCAATTGCACCAACACACAACCACACACACCCACATAAATGTGTCTCATTTGCAAATGCCCTTTCAGCAGCACACAACAGTGCAAACTTTACATTCAACTAAGTTTCAGGTCGTCTTCAAATGCGTTTTTAACATGAATTCAATAATTTGTTCTTCACTATCACCACAAAATATTTCATTAGTTTGGAGACCAAACAACCTGCTTAATACAGAATTTTACAACTTCTTAAACTTCGCTGTCCTAACTTTTCCCAAATTCCACAACTTAGTGTTACCCAAGTACCGATTTTCTTTTCCAACATTGAAACATGTGAATTACTTTGGTCAACTCTTACCTGGCGTTTTTCAGTTTCCAGCCAATTTGCCACACTAATGTGTTGCATGCAATGGCACAATTTCACCAACAGAGAACGACAATTTATACACACGTTTACGGTGTCTTACAAAATGACCGTTTTTATGACACAATTTCAACAACTTTGTTCATACTACCCCTCTTTCTTCGTTGTGAACCCTGTTTTAAACTACCAATTTACTCTAAAAACTTACGCTTTGCTTCCATTTTACAATTACCCACTTAGACCTCTTAACCGTACGAATTTTTCCTACCCTTTCCAACCCGCAATTCAATTTTTGGTCACAATCTCCACATTGAGTTTCAACGGTAATTTCCGCCTTTGACAATATGTGTTCCCGTAGCAATGCCAAACTTTCCCAAGCCAGCCACAAGAAGCCATTCCTTCAATAAGGTTACGGGTCTTCAAACTCTGCGATTTTTTAACCTTCGACACTTTTCAATCTCTTGTTTTTCATCTCCCCCAAATTTCACTTCGTTGTGAACCCAACCTGTATTTCACCTCCCCACACTTCAACTTCTAAAATTTCGCTCTTTCTTAACTTCAACCTTCCAAACTTTCACCATCTTACACACGTCACGATTTTTCCTGTCTTTCAAACCAACTTTGCACTTCTTCGTACAAATCTTACCACTGAAGTTTTCACACCGGTCTTTCAATTTGAACAAACACCATCAAGGTATTGCAATTGACAATGCCCTTTCAACCCCGCCAGCACCGATTTCCTTACATGGTTTCGGTTGTCTTAGCCTTTGACGTTTCTTCCTCATTCAATATTTGTTTTATTCATAACAAAATGTCAACCCTGAAACAGGGTACAAATTTTCCCTTCTCCAAATTATTCTTTTTTTCTCCTTTCCAATTCCACAATTTCGCCCTCTGTCTTTGGGTTTTCCTTAACACATTTCACCAATTTGACAATTCTTGCGTATCTTAACCCTTAGTTTTTCACGGGCCTTTTCCGCCATTGAACCACAAAATTAATGTTTCCATTGACACTGCACATTTTCCCCACGCAGCATCAGGCATTTAATTCGCTTCGTTTTCGGGTCTTCCTTCCGTTTTTTACTGCAACTTTCAAAATCACTTTGTTTTTCATCCTGAACCCACTTAATTCCATTAAAGGAGCGACCACAGGTGTTTTAACTACCCACACACTTTCACTTCCAAAATACGCTTTTTGCTTTACATTTTCTAACATTACCAAATGTTAGACAAACTTTTACACCCGTACTTTTCCTACCTTCACCACTTTGAAAATTATTTGGGTCCCTCTTAACAACCGAGTCTCACGTTTCTTTTCAGCCTTTGCCCAACAAATCCTGTTTTCTTGCCTGCCCACATTTCCCCGCAGCCCAAGAGAACATATTCTAAGTTTTTACAAGGTTCTTCAAAAATTTGGAACCGTTTTTTCATGCACATTCCCTACCTTGTTTTATAATCCCCAATCTGTCCTTAGTTGTGCAAACCTGTTTAAATACCAATTCTTAACCTTCTTCCGCTGTTTTCTCTCCACATTTTCACGATTTCATTGACATCTCTCCCTCTCATTGTAGCTTGTTACTATCAATGGCAACCCTTGTTATCAGTTGTCAGACCAACATCTTACAACACACTGTTGGAAGTGTATCTGCTACCATATTTGATATTTGGTAATGCTTACACATCCTGGCAATGTTTGTCAACTTCATGTAATTCTATTCTAAAGATTGCACATTGGTCCAGTACAAACCTAGAGTCGAAGATAATTATTATTGGGTAATTGATGTTGAACCAAAAGTGGACAAGGATGTTGACAGAGGTGGGCATTGCATGTAATTCAGAATGATTGGGTAGATCATCAAATAAACTAATTCTCCAATGGAGTTAATGAAACAGCAGAATCTGAACATTTTCCAACATATCCACGTTTGTTAAATTTATAATATAGAAGGTGCAGGTAACAAGAGCTTCCACACTTACTATCTTAGTGGTTGCAAAAGAGATACAACTTAAGTATATATATAATTAAGATAGATTTGATCATAAGATTTTTCTTTATGATCTTTAAAAGTACCGTATATTTATAAATTTAATATTTTTTCAATCATGTCTGCTGTTGCCTTTTACAAATAAGGAGAATTATATTTTATACATTTTATAATTATTAACTTAATTATTACAATATATATATAAATTGTTTCTAAATTGTTATACATTTAAGATACACTAGTATATTAGTTATTCTTGTTTTAATGAATTGTTTTATGACTTTGTTTAGACAACTTGTTCAGAGTCTTGGGATATTGATCCTTTTTGTTTTCTTTTTTCTTTAAAGGAAAATTAAAATTTCTTTTTCAATCACAATTTACTTCGATAAAAGGATGTGTATATTTAAGAAATTGATGCTTGATAATGTAAGATACATCAATAAAGAAAAACTTGTTAATTTTCTTTGAATAAAATTATATAAGAGAACCACCTCTTCTTGCCATACAGATTGTTAATAATAAAAAATTTACAAATAATAGTATTACACAATGCACACCAGATTAATCTCACCTTTCATATGTCATCCAATAAGTGTAGTTAAATAGTTCTTGAAATTACTTTATGTAAAAAATAACAGGTTCTTTTTCTTCTTATTTACCGTGATAAATATATACAAAAGATTAGTGCTACCAAGTTTAGGAAAATTATTCCAGGACCTATACAAACAATACCCTTCCACAAAGTCCCCTGGTACCATACTGCTCTGCCTCCGCATATTATAACCATAAAACCCTCCCATCTTTCCTTTGCCTACACTCTCACAACAATAATCCAAAACTCGGTTTACGTTAATATATTCTAAAGTTAATCATTAAATAATATCAAAAGGGCCATCAAAAGAAACTTGATGAGATAGGAAAATCAATATTTGTAATAACAATTAAATTAATAAAAAACGAATCATGCTTGCTTGACCAAAAAGAAACAGCTCATGGGGTCTTTCTTAAATACATAAAAAGCAGAAGCAGAACCAGCCACACACACAAAAGACCGAACCTAAAAAGAAAGAAAGAAAAAAACAATCATATATATATATATATATATATATATATATATATATATATATATATATATATATATATATTATGATTTATATATATATATATGTTATATATATAATATCGTACAATACCCATTACTTTTTTGATTCCATTGAGAAGTCCACCCGCAACACCATATATCACTAACGACTGCCATAGAGCTTCCCTATATCTTATCATGAGCGCCTGTTGCGAATCCATAAAACCCTAAAATACAATTTATTCTTCTCGCTCCTCTTTCCATTTTCTCAATCATATTGTTTCAATGTAAAGATTCTGATCCACACATCCTTATACCAGTATTAATGTAGATATTTATTAGTTATGATATGGAAATCTATAGAAAACATCTTTATTATATGATATTATATTATATTACATACACACATATCTATATATAATATATATATATATATTATATAGGTATATTATATATAGTACTGTAATCAATATATATATATATATATTAACATAATAATATATATTATACTATGATACGATATATGTATATATTTTTACGCTTTTAATAGACTCTAGAGGTGAGCCTTTAGAGCTTTTATTGCTATCTTGTATATCTGATTATTTCGGGTACTTTCAGTTAGTAGTATATTATATTTATTTATTATTAAGGGCTATATAATCATATACTGAGTATATATAGCCTGTTATTTTACAGATATATTTATTTTCAATATCCACGAATTTATAAAAATGAATAAATAATATATTATTCAATTTTTCTTGTAAAGTATAAGTATTTTAATTTAAAATATAAATTTTATTTAATGCTATACATATATTTATTTATAAATTTTATTATTATTATTTTATATTGAATATATTACTATTTATTTTATTATTATTCAGTAATATTTTGTTTCATGATATATATTATATATATTATTATACTATATTTTGTATATATATATATACTAAAAACTAATTTTATACATTAGATATACACTATATAAAGATATAAATTTAAATTATTATTAATATAATTAATATATAATAGTCACTTTATAACATCTTTGTATGTAATTATATTTTATATAACGGTGTACTCACCTATATTAATATATAATATGGCCATATGGGTAATAAAAAATATAAATATTATATATACGTATAACATGAGTATAGTGATATAATTTATATACGAACTTTATTTAATATTAGTATATTAGATAATATAATAACGCTATATATATTTTATATTATATATATAATAGATATAATATTATGTATTAATATGATTAGTATATAGTATATTGTTTAGATTTTATATTGGTTAAGCTCCAGGCTTTTACATATTCTATATATATATATTTTAAGGTAGTGAGAGATTTATATTTTCTGTGTAATTATTCACACTAGGAATTATAAACTAATTTAAAAATTGTAAGGATATATAAATATCTTAAGACAGGTTAGATTTAAGCTGACCAGCCAGATAGTTACTAGCGTGAAATAAAAATTGGAAAATGTGATTCTTTTACTGACTTAATTTCAATCCAATGTTTACAGCTTAATTAGTTTATACCTTATATTGCATACTACCACAGGGTTGTAAGAGTCGGTTCAAAGTTTCGTCAGAACTCCAACTTTCCACCCTCTTCAATATTATCAGTACTCGCAACTCTTGAATCAATTACTAAGACTCCGACTCCACCCTCTGCATAATTATAATAGGGATGTACCGCATACAGAAGGAAGAGGCACGATGATACTTTTCGATTACTGCTATTTCTTAGGTACTTGGATACCAGATGCCGAATACTTTTTAATTAATGTAAACTTCAAGCAGTAATGAGATAGAACATTTGTGTACTGCTTAGCAACTCTCAGGATTATATTCCCTGTACAACCAATTACTTAGTCATCTTATTTCATATTTGGTTGTGCCCAAATATATTTATTTTATAAAGTTAAAAATGATGTTCTTTAAGGAATTAAAATAAATGCATATAGTAAATATTAAATAACTATTTTTTTGTTGGTTTGTATTTTTATTCAAAAAATATTCATTATCCCCATTTGTCCAGTAAGTATTAACATAATTTAGCTACTAGCTTTTATGTTTTAACATGATTTCAATTTACAAGAAGATTCTTGGAATACTCATTGAAAGATATAAATAATAAAATTTATGAAAGAAGAGACCACATTTAATCAGCTGATATAAAGACAAACTATAAAAAAACGCTAATTGTTCATAACATGACGATAATATGAATATACTCTTTTTAAGATAAAGATAGATATCATTCAAATTCAAAAAAATTCTCAAATTGTGATGCAAAAAACATTAAGCTTTCACTAATATCTGGCGAGAGCCTGTTCTTTTTGGGTGTTTTAATTCTCAACCTTATTCACTAGAAAATACGCTCGCTCTTGTACTGATGAGAGGAGGGTCTGATGATAAAGTATTTGCTTGGCGAAGCACTATAATAAAATGTGAACCCCTTGGCCCATTTTTTCTGCATAGCCATCCTTCGTCGGTGGGAAAAGTTTAAGTTGGAATCATATTCGCATGAAGGATTCTCTTCTGCTAAAGGCAGCATCTCCCACCTGTTTTTCATAAAGCCTCAATGCTCGCTCTTTCACAAGAGTTGCAAATTTAAAATTATCTTTGCTCTTTTGATGAATGTCTCTTCAATTTTTTTCGATGAGGTTCCCTTGGTGTGATTCCTTTGAACAGTTAATGAGATGTCAATGCAATTATCTTCAGTAGGTTTATTAAGTCTAATTCATATCCGCAAAATCCTCTTCATCTTCAATAGGTTTATTTGCTGAAAAGCCACCATCGTAGCTATCAGTGCTGTTGCCAGGGGTTGGTGATAAGGCGCTTCCAATTTGTGAATCTTTTTTTTCTGTCATGAAAGCAAGCTTCTCTCGGTTATGCTATTTAAATGCATTGTAGAAGTGGTTCACCTTCGGGGATGCTATTTCTTGGTGGGGGTTTTTAGGTAGGCTTAAAGATTCCTTATTAGAGACTTTTTTTTATTAGTTATGGGACGATTAAGAATTTATGACGATGAACGACGCTGACGATTATAGTAAATTTGACGATTAATTGAAAAAAGTAATATTTTTAAAAATTTCTTATTATTTAATAAATTTTAACAAATTTATAATAAGGAAGAATTATAATAGTGTTCTCTTCATTCTTAATTTTAAATGTGAAAAATCGCATTAAAGAAAAACACTGCATTAATCTCATATAACTACATATACGCAAAGTTTTCCTGTTATTGGCAATTAGGCCTTGTTTGTAATCCTTGGTTTTGTGTTTCTAATCTCGTCTCTCTCTCTCTCGACTCTCTCTGTCTCTTTTCTCTCTCTCTCGTTCTCTCTCTCTCTCGTCTCATCTCTCTTCTCTCTCTCTCTCTCTCGTCTCCGGTGCATCTCTCTCTCTCTTCCTTCGTCTTCTCTCTTCTCTCTCTCTCTCTCTCTCTTCTCTCTCATCTCTGTCTCTTTCTCTCTTTCTCCCCCTGCGGTTTCGCTTCTTTACTCTACTCACTTTTCTTATCTCGCTACCACATGTCCGAGGGTTTTCCCGCGTTTCCCCTCTATCTCGGTCTCTCTCTCTCTCTCTCTCGATCTCTCTCTCTCGTCTCTCTTCTCTCTGTTTTATTCTCGTTTTCCGTGTGCTACCTTCGTTCTTTCATTTCGGGCAGTCGTCTTTGCTTTTTTCTATTGCCTACGTGTAGAGTTCTCTCTGCTCTCCATTCTCTCTCTCGGTGGGTCCTCTGTGTGCGTCTCCATTCTCTTCATTCTCTCGTGACTGACTCCTTCGTCTGCACTCTATCGCATCATTTTGTTTTACGTCTTCTCTCCAGTCTTCTCTCCCAGATTCTCTCTTCATACTTCTCTCTTGTCTCTCCTTTTCTCTCACTGTACACCTACTTTCTCCCTCTCTAAGCTTCTCTCTCTCGTTCTGCTGGTCTTTCTTTCTCTCTCGATCTATCTCATGTCCTATCTTACAACTCTTCTCGATCTCCAATTTCCATATCCAGACTTGTATCCTCACTTCCTAGCAGACGTGCTTCTTTCATTACTTTCTGAGCATTACCACCAACCTTTAACAGTTTTTTTCAAAATTTGATATATATATCTCACTCTTTTTGTATCTTAATGATGTAAAAAGGCTTTGGCCTCTACTCTGTCTCTCTTCTCCTATTAAACAATATTATTTCTTTAATATCTCCATCAACACGGTTCTTATTCTAACAAGCATTAAGACTCTCTTGGCTCCTGTCGCACACAAAGGAATGCAATACCGTATCCCCTCGTCTCGCCCCAGGGCCATTTTAATCTCTGCTTATTGTCTCACATTCATCTGTCTAGTCACCTATCAATCAACTTTTTCTCCTCTCCTCCGCCTCCTGCCTTGTTCCGGAACTTCATCCTTTTCCCTCAGCGACAAAAATCAAGAGTCCCGTCATTCTGCAGTACACAATGCCTCTTTGTGTCTTGTACTTTGTTACACTTCAGCTAACTTTTTCTCAAATGTTCTTTATAACGTTGGATCATGCAGTCTTTCTCGTCTAATCATTATCAAGTGCAAATTAGGAATATATTGTAGCGTTGACGATTCGTTCGGCTAGCGCATTTTTTACATACTGGTCACAAATATTTTAACTGCCCACAATTGGAATAGCTAGGTGACTTCAATATTCACTTTGGGTTTATTAAAGATTCCATACTTTGTCTTATTAACTAGTAACATATACAATTTTCTTCTCTTGCTAGCGTGTATTTTGTGGAAACTCAACTTCTCTTGTCCCCAAAGAGAATTTGAAGGCACAGTTTTGCGATGAATCGCACCAGGATTTTTTTTCTTGAATATTGTTAATATTATCAAGTTTCGAGTCACCTTCGCTTTGCTTTCTTTGAAAAAGACGGATGAACTTCTTTTAAGTTTTTCCTCCGAAAATCCTCAGGATCATCTCGTGAATATTATTTGGTTAGACAACACCCCTGATGCTCTGTCTTTAATTTTTTAGGAAGTGGTTTCACATATCCTTCAAATGATAAACTCTTCTCTTTTTAAAAGCGTCCAAATTCAAGATATTTTACTATTTTCGTACCCATCTCAAATGCTAAACTGAATTTTCAGGTGTTGTGTATACACCTTCAAAAGCGCGTTCATTCTCATCATGATTGCAGATAAATACTGCACATCCTGGATGGACATGTTTTAAACAACAAAGTGGATTAAATATTAAATTTATTTTTGGTTCTGTTTCAGCGAGGGACAGGGATGTAAAGTCTTGAGGAGGAAGAACTTAATGTAAGCTGCGCCGAAATATTTGTCATTGAATCCATTCTTGAATGATTCAATTTCAATGTCTGGTACTGTTTTATCACTATTTAGTTTTTCTGGGGACCACAAGGGTATTTCATTCGCTTCTTCTGAACATAAGGATAAAGTGATTTATAGTCTAAATACATGATCTCCTGTCCTTTGGTTGGAGGATAGTAATGGTACGAAAGGGTTCAGTTACGGGACCTCCAAGCAGCTGGCAATGAATCATCAAATTATGAGCTGTTGTTAACAACATCATCTCTAACGCTTTGGACATATATTTTAACACTTAATATTTTTATGGGATGATTAGGGATTTGAATCATTTTCTTTCTTTTTGCATTTTCCATTCACATTCCGGTTCTTCGCCTGATCCCGTCCACTCTAGTATCATTAGTTGTTCGTGTTCGTGTTTTGATTGCAACGTATGACAATAAAAAAACCGTTGGCTTTCCTTTATACCTATCTTCTTTTGTTTTCAATTGGTGAGATTGTAGCGAAATCACTGAGCCGATACGCCATGCAGGACCGTACTTTTTTTTGCCTTTAATTAACAGCCTTTATGCCATGAATTGCCAATGCACAACCATGGTAAGGAAGCAGTTTCATAAACCGTTCATATATCCGACCCGTCAGGGGTTAAAGCCACTGGTTTCTGTAATTTTGAAAGCCTTTTCTCTCCACCGTTGCGAGCGTGCGCGAGCTTGCCTTATGTTTATATTGTTTGCAAAGTTTTTCTCTGATACATAGTAGCCACATCCGAATTGCTTTTTCTTTTTCTTTCATATCGTGAAAATGTCCTGCCTGATTCAGCATAATATCTATCTACAATTAGACAATAACTGACATTTTTAGTAAAGTGTACAGCATAAAAGAGTTGTTGTGTTTTTATCTAAGACAATCTATATACGGCCCGACTTTTGTGAGAGGCTGTTGCCTGTCTTAAATTCTTGAGATGAGAGGCCTACCTCTAAACGTCTCCTAACCCGCCTCACGAACAAAAACGCATTTTCTAGTACATACTTAACATCTGGGCAGTACTTATTTTCATAGCATCTTTCATGAGAGAGAGTGTAATTCTTGTAAACCTATAAACTTATTATAGACTCTTTTTCAAATTCTATCTGCTTTTTCAATCTGTTCCTCATGTAGTGCTGAGTTATTTTTCAAAGAATTTCTTTATCGTGGGAAAAGTCCTTTATGAAATTCAATGTAGATTCTCAGTTAAAAATGTATGAGGGAAGGAAACACCTGCCTTTGGAAGTTGGCACGTTTTGTTTCACAAGACATCTATGTTGTTGTTTGTATAGCTCCATGTTTTTGCTTAGCTTAGGCAGCTTTTTCAAATTGGCGTGGAGTCATGTGTTTGAAGAAGCAACGTAGCCTTCTGTGAAGACTTATATTTCCATCGATTGATTGTCCTGAGCCATTGGAATGATTTTTTTTTATTACCGTCTCGTGTTCTTTTGTTATATGGATATTTCTGGTGCTTGATTGTGAGTGGTCTGTGAACTTGGGTTTGTGTCAGTAATGATGCAATATATTTCGAAGATGATTTAAATTTCCCTGGTCGCATTATGTGCGCATGACAAATTCACTTTTGAACTCATGTATATTTTTCTTCGTGAACTCCAATCAGGAAGTTCCTATAAATTTAAATGATTTATCATCGCGTTTTTTTTTTTTTCGGTTTCCTCACTAATTTTCTTAGAATGTTCTTGTGTGTCTTTTGGCCCCACAATGTTGAACATACTGTTCACCTTCCCTTATGTTTGTTGCAGCATTTTCGCATTATTTGTTCGATTGTCTGGGTTTTGACCTTTGGCATACCATAATAAGGCGCAATTTCTATTTATTGTCTTCTTCCTTTAATCATCATATTACTTATCTTCCCTGGTATGTCTCGCGATATATTTGGTGTGTGTTATTTGTTATTAGTTTGGTTTTTATATGTTTTTTATATTATCTGGGGGTTAGATAGTGTTAACTTATAGATGAAGGTATAGATTATTTATTTGGCATGGTGGTGAATGTTTGTGTGTAGATAAGTGTTTTTGTGTTTGTATTGTTTTTTTTTTTTTTTTTGGGATTTTGGGCTTAGTAATGCGCTAATAAGATTTGTGTGTTATAGTGTGGATGTGCTTGATGAGTGAGTATTTGTTTGCTATGCGGTTGATTTGTACGTTGTTAAGACTTACTTGTAGTTTTGTTTTTGAGGTTATTGGTATAATGTTAGTTTGTTATCTGTTGTATAGTGATGGTCAACTAGGATAATTTTACGTGTTAGTGTAGTCGATATGTATGTGGTTAGTGTTTGTTCTAGGTCTGAAAGTTTGATTGGGTGTTTGGCTGAGTTATAGGTGTGGCTCCCTATCTGTTTGTGGTTTTGGTTCTTCTATTGGTTTGTAGTGGGGGTTGGTCGTGGAGTTTGACAGTTTGTGTGTAATGATGGTTCATGGATTTATTTTGTTTGTTTGGGTTGATTTTTGTGGTTGTTGGGTCGCAGTTTGTTTTGGTGCGTGAGACGTGCTTTTTAATCTTGATGGTGGATGGAGGTTGTGGTGTGTATGTGATGTGGCTTTGGATGTGTTTGAGTAGATAACGATAGGTATTGTCGGTGGTATTATCGGTGTACGAGGCTTTTTGGCCTGTGGGGTTATGTTTGGGCGTGATTTGGGCGTGTTTCTTTTCTTTCTTCTTTAAATTTTTCTTTTTCATGTAGCATATTTATGATATTGGTGGTCGTCTTCTGCTAGGCTCGGGTGTTTGTCGTGTGTGATTTTGTTTTCTCTTGAGAGTGAGGGGCAGATGTTTAGAGCTTGTTGTGTAATGTTTTGTTTTTTTTGATATATCTAGCTTTTTACGCATCAGTGTTTCCTCATTGAGAGTCGAAGGCAGAGTGTACAAATCTTATTATTTTCTTACAATATGATATTATTATCTTGGTGTTTTTTAAAACAGTTTGCATTATAGAATAATTCACGACATACATTGTTTGTGAGTCAGTGCGAGATGTCTGGGTATAGGGCATTGCGATTGTCGAGGTCATCGAAATTCATGGTGAATATTACGCATCGGATCAAGATGAGCCTTGTCGACGAGCTGTGGTTGATCTTGGTATATGCGGATTCAGCTGTCTTAGATCCGATAATGTTCACAGTCTACTTTAAGAGCTTAGTTTTTTGACTGTGAAGTGTAAACAATATGTGTTTGGCAAAGATACTTCTGGACATATATGCCATTCTGTGGTTTTCTTGGTGGTGTTCTCAAACACAACTTTTAAACTTATCTTCTTTTATAGGACGATAGTAATGATTACTATCATGGCTATAATGTTTAACAAGGGGGGGTTCTTTCTGTGCTGTCATTATTGATGGATTCTATATATAGGATTTTTGTGTACCCATTACACCCCGTTGGGTTTTTTCGGGTTTGGCAGCTAGCGGAATGTTCCCGGAATAAATAATACGTACGTTGGGTTATGTACGTGGTGGGGGCTGTGTCGATGGTTTATTTGTTGTCGTACTCTCTCGATTATTAGCGTTTCAGAAAAGGTCAGAATCCTGTTAAGTGAGTTCCGAGGGCTCTTTATTCGGCCGAACGATGTTGGGGTTTTTAGTTTTAGGCCTATTCTATAATTGGGCTTCGGTGTGCCTCTTTGCTGCAATTGTTCACGGGATTAATGGACAGGGGGTTAGGTAATATGTTTGTATTGCTTACACGTCTTGTGTGGTGAGTCTCCCGTTTGTCGAGTCGTGATTTGTGTTGTGGTTGTTGGCCTATAACAGTGGAAGTGTTAAGGGGTGTGAACACAGCTTTTGATAAGCATTAGGGTTGTTGTGCAGACATGCTGGACTATACTCCTTTAGTTCTAGTAGAGTGAACTTTTAGCGCATAATGTGTGCGATGTTTGGTGAGAAATGGGTAAGGATGTTGATGGTTTCCGAGAGTGCAGGGCTTGTGTGGGTTTATCAGAGGTGTTTTTTACACCTTTATGCTCCTTTGAGCCGTCTAATCATTTCTATTATTGAACCAGTACGTGTATGTGTTGCTCTTCTCTACTGGACTTTGGGTGGTCGTTGAATTTGGTAAAAGGTTAGCCTGATCACAAACACTTTTCACGGGTTTGATGTGTTGGCGTTTTCGTGGGGGTGTGTTCGGTTTCAGTTGTGTGGGTGTTGAGCGTTGCGTGGATAGTGTTGCGGGGTTTCCTGGGTGGGACTGGAATTGACTGGCCTGTATTGCCAAAGCGTCTCACATTCATTTTCGTCTTTTTATCTGCGTTACCCCAGTATTATCCTAATAGTGATCTTGCTGTTAAACTGGATGTTGTTACTATAGATTTTCCGGTCAGTTTGTGACTGATCGATTTGTTGCGCCAAACGTGTGAAATGTGATTCACACTGCCTCATCGTAACTCTATCATAGTCTAAGGTCTTGTAATATAGTATGGCGCTCGAAAACTTGACTTTACTAACAACAATTCGAACGATATTGTCAAAGGTCTCTTGGTTCCATGGAAGATAGTTTTCCATCAAGTAACCTTGTAACTTCATATGTTGGTTTGTGGCGATGGCGCGTTGTAGGGGCATCTTGGTCTCTGGCGGCTCCGGTGGACCTGTTCCATTGGTCTTTTTAACGTTCTTTACATAGATGGTTGGCGTGTGGTGGTGGGGCAGGGTGGGTGTTGTTTTGGTGGTTGGGTGTGTGGGTGGTGGGTGGAGGGCGTTTGGGGTTGGGGTGAGGTTCTGGGCTGTGTCATGGGTTTTTTCTTGGGCGGTGGTGTTCCATGTGGGCGTGTGGTTGGTTGGTGGCCCCGTGGTTGGGTTTTGTTGTGGGGTGGGTGTTTGTTTAAGTTGTTGTTTGGTGGTCTGCGTTGGGTGTATTGGTTTAAGGTCGGGTTGGGGGGGGGTGTGGGGGGTGGGGAGTGGGGAGGGGGGGGGGTGGTTGGGGGATTGAAGGTGTCTGGTGTGTGTTGTGTGGGGTTTGTGGTGGGTTTTCTGCATGGGGGTGTTGGTGTGCTTGTGTTGGGGGTTGTGTTGTTGCGTTAATGTTGTGTTTCTGTTAAGTGCTGGATCATATTGGTCTTTCTCATTTCTTTGTTTTTTTTTTTAGGTAAATTTTTTTCTATGGGTTAGCCTGGAATAAATAGTCATTATTATTATTTATGATACAGTAAACAATTAAAATAAAGTTTTCAAAAAATAGGGCAATATGTCAGTAATAATTTACTATTTTAATCTCATTTTTCTCATAAAGTATATTAATATTTATTCCACACCGCAACAAACAACATACATTCGTTTTTTAAACGGACGGCGTTTGAGTGAACGATACGAATGAACGGCTTCTTTATCAGAGGTATGGATGTTATAGGGTTCAACACGTTTTCTGGAAAAGAAACCTTTTTTAGCCATATGTATAAAATCGTTATTACCCTCTAATTCTTATGTGGTTTAATCTGATTGAATGTATTCTAATTACTGTTGGCTTAACGTGTCATTAATTATTGGCCAGATGTATACAATGATATATTTCTGTTTAAGCGGGGTTGGGGTATGTTGGAGGAAAGAAAAAAATGTGAGGCTCTGCTATGACTTCTAGTTTTGGTAATAAGTAATGATTTGATAACCCTCATCGTGTAGTATAAAAAAAACTTGGCTTATGATACAACAGGATCCAACGAAGGTGTCTTAAAGTGTTGATCATAAGAGCTCTTGATAAAGAATGATCCATCGAGTAGTTCGTCGATTTATATATAACTTAACACCCAAATCTATACAGTGTTGTCAAATCGCCTCTGTATGATGCGCCGTTGAAAAACCTACCAGTTTGTTTAATAAATATAATAAGTATTCAGAATCTAAGAGCTCATCGAATTATATGTAACTCAGCATCCAAATATAACCAAAAGTGTTGTTTAAAAAACGCTCTGTATGATGCGCCGTTGCCAAACCTAGTCCAGTCTTGTTAATAAATAATAAATAATATTAGCATCACTTTAACGCAAGTGGATATGCAAAAAGGTCTTTATGTGATTATTTGTTTTGTCTTTCCGATGGTGTGTTTCTGGGCGTCTGATAAGTTTTCTGAATCAGGGAGGGGGGGGTGGGGGGTGGGGTGTGGTGGAGTCTAAAACGGATAGCTCCTAAAATCATTCTCATGTTTGACTCTTCTGAATGAGTGTGTTGTTCGGACGGTAAGCTGTGTGTGTTGTTGGTGTTTGTGTTGTGTGTGTGTGGTGTGTTGTGGTGCTGGCGGTGTGTGTGTGGTGTTTGTGTGTGTTGTGTGTGTGTGTGTTGTGTGTTGTGTGGTGTGTGTGTTGTGTATGTATGTGTGAGGTTTGTTATGCTCAGTGATATATATATATATAACTATATATATATATATATATATTATATTATATATATATTTATATATATATATATGTATTATATATATTATATATATATAGATATATTATATAATATAGGTTGATTTTAATAATAATAATATAAATTAATAATAATAAACTAATAATAATAATATATAATATAATAATAAAAATAATAATAATAAATAATAATAATAATAAGTAAAATAATATAAAAATTAATAATAATAATAATACTAAATAAATAATACTAATAATAATGACTAATAATAATAATAATAAGTGAGAGAGAGAGATAATAATGAATAATATATAATGAAATAATAATTAATAATAATAATAAAACTACTGTTTAGGATAAAAACAGATGTTTAAAGTAGGACAAAATAAATAAAATCTCATTACCCCTTTCTCAAGTGTCAAAAGATATTAAGATTGATGAGTCATTCTTCGAATTTCATTGGCTGACCGGGATGGCTTAACAGTTCTCTGAATGGTTACCCTTGAGCGTACTAAAGATTTTGCGTGTAATGTTTAGTGTGTCGGTAGAGAGCAATTTTATTCCTACACAATGATTTAGTTGTGGAACTGCAGGCCAAAGTGATCGCAGACGCGTTATCCGGTATGTGAGACTATGTGAATAAATAATAATAATATTAGTATTATTATGAGGAGTGAGTTAATAATGTGTATATAATTTGTAATGCTATGAGTTAGATGTAGTTATTAATTGTAATTAGATAATAATAATTTTAATTAATAATAATAATATTTTTGTGGTGGTGTATTTATGTATAGTAAGATTGAGATTGCTATGTTTTCTTCTGCTGCTGGTAAGGTGAAACTTCTAATTTTAGTTTCCTGGTTAATGGTGTATGTCAGTTAGGCTAGGATGAGATATTATTTTTTGTTTAGTTGTCATATTACGATGATTAAATTGTAACATTTAACAGTTAATATTTTTAGGATATGTTTGAAAAGGGTTGTATATTTTCATTTAAACTTGTAAACGTTTGATATATTTAACACCAAAACACAACAACGACAACAACACAACAACAAGCGAACAACAACAACGAACAACATGATCAAACGTAATTGTCTCGAAGTTGAGTCTATGTTGTTGTGTGTGAGTTACAGGAGCAAACGTTGGTTGTTTTTCAACAGTTTCAACTTTTAAGATTTAGTACAAAGAATTTATTTGTTATGTTATACAACAAATATGACATGAATCAATAGGTCCAATAGATCAATGATCACGGATGGGTAGGAGGGGTATGGGGAAGTTTGATCAACTGATTTACTGATTTTTCTGCTTTACTGATTTACTGATTTACTGATATGCTTTAGGGTATGTAAATTATGCAAAATTTTTTTAAGTTAATGCGTAATAAAGTAATGGTTAATTTAACATTTCTATTAAGAGAAGCAAAAAGTAGTTTTTTTGAAAGAAAACAATAAACAAAAATAGAAATTAATATTATGATTTTTATGCAAAATTATGTTTAATTAGTTTCAAAATATGACTTGTGAATGCAATTATGTATCAATAGATTGTCACATAGATAGGTGGCAGAAGGGTGGATTGGATGGCTTGGATGTTTTTGTTTAGCTCTTAGAGTAATTTATCTATTTTGGGCTGTTTAGAGTATGGTATGTAAAAATGCAAAGTTTTTAAGATTATAAAACATAATTCACAGAGGGATTTTAGAAATGTAACAAAATGGTTCAAAAAAAAACAAAAACAAAAATAAATCAAAAAAGTTTTTGTGATTATCCGTTATGCATTGGGGTCATTAGCTGAAGTGGTGACGTTATGAAGTTCAATGTAGTGAGTTCGAATAGATTTCAATAGATCAATGATCATAGATCACGGATGGGTAGGAGGGGTATGGGGGATGCTTGCACTCTACTGACTTTACTGCTTTTACTGATTTCTTGATTTACTCTTAGGGTATGTAAAAAACGAAATTTGGAAGTTATAAACATAAAAAGTTTAAGTTTTTGTGTTATGTTATAGAAAATATGACTGAATCAATAGATCAAATAGATCAAATAGATCAATAGATCAATAGGATATAGAAGGGGTAGGAGGGTGGGGGTGGGTGGTTTTGATGTAACTGATTTTACTTATGATGTTACTGCTTTAGGTATGTAAAACATCGATAATTTTAGTAAAAATATGACCTATATTAATAGATCAATAGATAATAGATCTAATAGATAGGTGTTTTCGCAAGTTTAGATCAATCGGATGGTGTTAGGTAGGGTATGTGATGACAGTTTGATTCTAGCTGATTTTACTGATGGCTTTTATAAACTGTCTTTCGGTGAGTCGGAGCTGCTTATGATTACTGATGTTTGTTACTGCTAAGTGGTTATGTTTGAAGTAAAATTGCTGAAGATTGTGGAGTCATAGAACATTAAAAAATGTATAAAAAGCCTTTTTGGAGGTGTATGTTTAGGAAATATACTTGAATTCAAATAGATCAATAGATTAATTTGATAGATCAATAGATCATAGGAGACGTTTAAAGCGCTCATATAGATCAATAGATTATAGAAGGGTAGGAGGGTGGGGTGGGTGGTTTGATTAACTGATTTATTGCTTTGATTTGTTATCTGCTTTTTTAAGGGTGAGGGGTACAATGTGGATATATATTGTTGAATGCAAATTTTTTTAGGCATTAGTAAACGATTAAAAAGAATAAATTTTTAGTAAAAACAAAAAGTTTTAAAAGATAATAGAAAAACAAAATAAATAAAAATTTTGAAAAAATAAAGTTTTTAGAAAAAATAAATTTAAAATAAATTTTTTTTTTAAAAATTAAATAAAAAAAATTAATCAACATATAGTAAATGTTAAAATAAAAACTTATAAAAAAAAAAAAAAAAAAAGATATAAGATTACAAAATGATTAAACAAAAGTT
>JABUQX010053423.1:0-5000 GCA_015478945.1 Trachelipus rathkii
GAGATGAAGCAGTAAAATGGAACATATGACCGATTATTTATCAACCTATTAATGGGTAGTATGGTACATTCCTACAAATTAGTAATGGTATATTAAGCTGACTTATTAACATATTTCCTTTTAGATTACATCAAGATCCCAACTGGGTTAAGGCCTTCACCAATAAAATAAGTACCGGCGAATACATTAATAAATATAAGACATTACCTCAACATCATAATTCCGTTGGAAGCTTCCTTTTCACGTTCATGCTGGAACACAATTATTTTACTTCTCAGCTCATGTATTTTGCTTTCGTATTCTTTCTTCTGTTTTGACCACTCTTCAGGTGTAAAGCGAACTTGATGCCTGATATAAATTGGATAATTTTATTTTCACTGCACACTTTTCATTTTCCCTGTTGGTATACACTCTGCTAAACCAAATCCTTTATAGAATGACTTTTGGGCGTGCTTCGATCTCCTCGCTCTCAATTAAGAGCGTAAATGTTTTACGAAAAGTATTTTTAATATTAGTAGAGGAAATACACACAATTTCTTAAGCGGACCATTAAGCTTAAAATGTTTAACATCTGATATTGGAAACATGAAGAATAAGTACACACATATTGCATTTAAACCTATTCTTTGCCAAATGTTGTCAAAAATAATGCTGACAATTATATTTTCTCATATTTGTTACATAGTTACATATTTATTATACCAGAAAATAAAATCAACCCGGATATAATGAAAAATTGGTCTGATTCATTATTATCGCAATCATTTGGTTGTCCTTTCTAATCCTTTGTTTTATGTTGATTAAAAGTGATTTCTAAAGTGGATTTTGAAACTTCTCATAAAATTAGTTTTGAGAGGACATTTATTTACACTGGAAATTCTTAACCCGACTGTCAATTCACATATGCTTGCTATATGACGGTGTATTGCGCATAGTCCATATTACATTTAAACCTTTTCCCTCACACATGCCTTATCTTACACTAATGCTGAGAAAATATCTTTGTCTAATTTGTTAATTTAGTCCGAACATTTATTGATTTGAAAAATAAATCCTCATTTGAATTTCCCCCTTTAAATAAACCTATGTATTTTACCTTTCTTTTTTACTGGAAATCTATTAAAATTTCTCCATCAATTTTTTCTTTGAGGAACATCCACTACTTTGGGATAAAAATCTTTATCAAATATGATTGTTTGAATAAAAGAAGCAAAGATGTCTCCCAAGAAGGTTTAAGTGCAGCACTATAGTTTCATCATTAGTGTTCTTTGGAGGCTGATTTAGAACCTTCCAAGACTAATACCCATATTTAGCAATTACGTCTTTTGAAGCAACCGTTTGCACAGACTCCTGTCGATTTTTCCTTACATGACCAACAGAAATATTATCACCTTTCAATTTTATCTTATCCTGTTAAACAGATATATTATTAACATATTACAATCTTCTGGAACCGTTTTTACCTGTGGGTGTGGTTCAAATGAAGATGCTTCATTTACGTGCATTGGCTGGATATAAGGTAAATGATTGTTTATCCAATTGGAATTTAAAGAACTCAGAACACTCTCTCCTGAAATGTTATCCTTATATATAAATGAAGATCTGGAACAATTTCCTGAAGTGCTTACATATTCTTCATGAAAATTAGCATCATCAGTTGTAGTTATTTTATGCAAACTTTTATTACCATCATTTGTAGATATATACTTTGAGTGGAAGGGCATAGGTATTCTTGAAATATTTTTAATCTTATCTGTTATCATGACCATCGGAAAACTTTGAGTTCTTATCTGTGATATTGGGGACAATATGTATGTTATTTTCCTTCTCTACGTAAGGCTTACTTTTACTTCTTAGAGAATAAGAATTATAACCGAAGAACGATTTTCTATGAATTTTTTTCTTTATACTATTTTCAAAGTTAAAACTGCTGGGTCAAATGATGTTCCGATAAATTCTACATAATGGGTATCACATTCTGATGTGTTGGAAGTCCCAACAATTTGGATTTTGAATATGGATCAACATCACTTTCTTTTCCATGTTCTAAACTGTTACTAGATGAACTAATACAATTATCCAAATTAGTATTGCTTGAGAATTCTTTAAGCCTAACTTGTGATGTAACAATTTTTTTTTTTTTTTTTTACAGATAAACAGCACCGTGAGACCTAATCTAGGAGGGAGTGTGCTCATTTAACGTCCGACGCAGGACGAAGCCAAGCCCTAAGGAGAAATAGCTACACATTCTCCCACTGATCAGTTGTGAAAACGTATGGGAACCTCACTTATAATGGTGTTTTTTTTTTGTGTTTTTTTTGATGTAAAATATCAAAAAAATTACTTTCTTAATTTCTTTATAAACTTCTTTAAATGTGTTTTTTCATGTTTTTTAATATTACTTCTTATTCTTTGACGCAAATTACATTGATGAACATTTTAAAGTGCTTAATAATTAGAATGAGTACACTATGCTCTTTTAATAATGAAAGAAAATTAGACTGATAATCACATTGTGGACATTGAAATTTCTTTTTGCCCAAATGATTTTTCAAGTGTCTTTTCAAAAGTTGAAGCCTAGGACTTTCATACGAACAAACAGAACAATGAAAAATATCCGATTTGCTATTTCTCTTAAGTTTTTCAACAACATTCATATAATTATCTATTTCTTTCATAGACAAATAAACTTTATTATCAGTTGGCTTCTTCAAGACATTCGAAATGGTTGGGATTGAATTTTCAATTTTAGGAATACTTTTCAGATCTTGTTTAATATTCTGTGTTAACTCAGACTTTGAACAAACTTTATTTTTAGCGACTTTTAGATCCAAAGAATTTCTCTTTACTTTAAGCATTTCAGTATTTAAAGTTGCTTTACTTTTTTCAACACCTATTGATGATTTCTTGCTTGTTTTAACTAACTTTTCCTGAGGAAAAGATTTGGAGGCTTTCCCACTTAATTTTTTCTTACATTTTTTACCCGTTTTAAATGATTCACTTTTGGAAGTTTCATCTACTTTCGGAATGTGCTTCAAAGTTTGAGAATTTGCAGACTTATTAGCCTTTTCTTTAGTATTAGATGAAGAAATATGATTGCTTGATATATCATCTACATGTATTTGAGGTAATATAAACTCGGGATCTAAATCTTCATGTAATATCGAACTCCCAATGACATCAAGTTGCAAAGATTGAGGTTCATTTTCTTCTTTTAATACATTGCTATTTTTGTTAACGTCATTTTTACACTTAAAATGCTTCAATAGTGCTGCACTTAAACCTTCTTGGGAGACATCTTTGCTTCTTTTATTCAAACAATCATTGTTCTCTTCGGTTATCGCATTTGCATCATTGGAATCACTTTCATCTTCTTCATTATCACTCAGAGATTCTTTATAAAGCTCCACGGCTTTACTTAAGTATTCATATGATGCTTTATCAACTTTCTGATCCCTTTGTTTACGTTTTGTTTCCAATATTTTTTCTTTTTCTGATCACTTTCCGAAACGTTTGCAGAAGATTCGGAGGCAATCTCTTCCAAATGTTTTTGCTTAAACTGAATACCTAAAGTATCACTTAACATCGATTTAACATTATTATTAATAACTTTACAAGTAATGTCATGAAAATGACTCGAATCAACATTTCCAACATTTTGGTTACTTTCATCGTTATTTCTGGCAACCTGGTAATTTGACTCAGTATCTTCAAAATGATGCTTTAGAAAGAGGTGGATGTGTTTGAGGTTCATCTTCCCTTAGTTCATAAGCATCACCAACAGGATTGTTCTCTGTTCTTTCAACTCCTATCAATTCATTTTCAGAATCACAAGAAATGTTTTCTTCACACACATTTTTCTTGTGTGTCTCCTCATGTCTTTTTAGATTCCACCATGTGACAGAAGTATAACTACATTCTGAACATTCATATTTTTTGGATCTCAAATGTGTTTCAAATTTGTGTGTTTCAAGTTTAGAAGATGACTGAGAAACGAAATCACATTTTGAACAAAAATGTAATTTTATTTTTTCTAAAATAACTTTAGGTTTCTGAAAAAAGATTTGAAATAAGGAATCGTCTCCATAAATGTCTTCTGAGTCTGCTGGGAAGAACTTAAAGAGTCCTGCATCATTTTCCATTTCAATTGATTGATTCGCTTCCAAATTTACATCTGAACTATTTTCTTCACAAACTGAAATGCCTTCTACAATTTCTTTTTCTCCGTTTTCATTTAAACAGGGATTATATCTGACCCTGAATCTCCATTGTCGCTTTCGTTTCTGATTCATTACCCCGATACCAGGTTTCTGTTCCTTTGATATCCTTCTTAAATTCTGATTATGCCTAATATCCTGTGATAAATTACTGTCAAATTCAGGAAATTCTGTTTTATCTGAAGAACTATTGTTAGCGAATTTACTTTTATTTCGATTTTTCAATTTAACACAGCCACTTCTTTTAGCAGGCCTACCGGAGCATATTTTTTCATGGCTAAATAACTTATGTTGACATATAAAACTTGTATTGCATTTAAAACATCTATACCGTTTTTGCAACGTGTGGAAAGATTCATGAGCTACAAAATTACTATTATTATATGTAGAATAATCACATTTCTTACAGTGAAGCAGTTTTTTACCAGTTATTTTGTTTCCTTTTGATTTGATATTTGGTTTACGACCAAAGCATTTTCTTCTATGAAAGAGTAAATTACTTTGATATTTAAAACTAAAGTTGCACTTCAAACATGTAAATGGCTCATCACCAGTTTTAACAATAAAGCACTTTTTCCTATGGCTGCATAAAATAGATTGATATTTAAAACTAGAATTGCATGTAAAACATGTATACGGTTGTTCATTAGTATCTAAAGATTCATGATCAACAAATATAGAATGATTATTTGTAGAAAAATCACATATTTTGCAATGATACAGATTTTTACCAATACTTTTGTCCAATTTTGATTTATACTCTTCAATGGGATGGGATGTTTT
>JABUQX010053423.1:7500-10000 GCA_015478945.1 Trachelipus rathkii
TAAAATTTTATACTCCTCATGTGAAGCACAAAAACTAAAAATAGCTGACGTCTATCACATAAGACATCACAAACCTGACATTAACATAAAGTTTAAGCGTTTTGTCCCTTAAATTAAATATAAAATGAAATGCTACTTAAAATTCAATAATTTATAATCTTATAAAATATATAATTCATTCACTTGTTAGAATCAAAACTCTGAAGATGTCCGAAGTTTACAGACGAAACTGGTCAGGAACTAATAAATATAAATATGCCTCATACTTTCTTTGTAAATTATTTTCTAGAAAAGTATTATGAAAATTAAATGGAAATTAAAAGAAAATATTTCGTGATTTGAAAGCCAAAAGTAAAACTTATATTATTATTGTTATTTTTTTATTATTTTTTATTATTGTTATTGTTATTCATTCCTCTTCCCCACTCAGGTGGTGAGTGGGTTGTGTACCTGATTTATTTTATAGTTAGAATTTTTTGTTTTATTATAATGTAAATGTTTTGCAGATAAAAACAGATTTTCGAAAGATTATTTTGAGTTTTTTTTTTTTTTTTTCTCTGTATAGATTTTTTTTTTCATGAGTTGCTAAGCAACCTGTTTGAGGGGTAACAAGTCTCCAGGATGAAGTCAAATGAGGAACCCATGAGTATTTTATTTTTGTTTGAATGTATAATTGCCCATTTTTTATGTAAGCTCATTTTAACTTTCTCTAATCCTTTGTAAAAATGTCCATCCACAGGTCTTTTCTTTTCTTGATGTTATTTTTTTTGCTTGAATCTAAAGATGATGCTGCTGCTGCTGCTGCTGCTTGAAGATTATTTTATCATATATACACAAATAAAACATATTTTTCTTTTTATTACTAACTTCTAAGATATTGAATGAGTATGGCCTTTGCATGTGTGAGAGAATGTGTTGTGAGTGACTAACCCAACCACACTTACCACCAAATCGCTTGTCACTGAACAATCGCTTTGAACAACTCCACCTATAAACACACCTAGGACGAACACACAGTGAGTTAATTGGAATTAGTCAGTCTCTTTTCATTTTTAGCTGACATATTTCAATATGACTGCCACTCATATTGAGGTATGTGGGACTTATGTCTATTTCCTCTCCTTCTCACAGATAACAACACTGACATCAGTCAGTATAAGTAACCAGTTATTTGCAAAGCCGACTCTTCTCCGAGCAACATTTTCAATAAAGGTAGGGCATCAACAAAATGTTTATTCATTATATAAACCATGATTATATCTGCCAGATAATTAGAATTTGTGTACCATCAGCAATAGCTGTTATTTATTTTTCCTTATTTTATTTATTCATTATTTATTTTTTATTTATTAATAAGTAACACAATTACTGTACTGTAAATTTAATGATTTTCATATTCACAGGTTTCAGTGCTTGGTTAGTTTTTGGCTATACATTCAGAGCTTGGCTGTATTTCAGAGCCTGGTTGTATTTTTAGTGTTGGGCCACACCTCAGAAGTTTCAGAACTTGGTCACACCTCAGAAGTTTTGAACTTGGATACATTTTAGAGGAGTTATCTACATACTTGAAGTCTGGTACACCGTTCTGATACTCCAACTTCCCATTCAGACAGGGCAGTATAATCTCTTCGCAGATCATCGAAAAAACTTTGAGTATATCTGTTTTCTTTCGAATTGCATTTCACACATTTACAATATGCACTCACCTCTTGCTTCCGATATAAATTGTAACATAGTGATGATTTCTGGACTTACGCAGTGAAAATTTCAGTACACAAGCAATTGACGTATATATATCAGTAAATTGTTAAATTTTTCATTGCATATTATTCAGCCAGAGTATTTGAGCTTGTATAGTTCCTAACAGTAACTTACCATATCTGATCCTTGAGGCATTCAAATACTGTATGGGAATTCCCAGGATGCCCTCTATTCCAAAATGGGTTTTGGACCGTTGGCCACACTAACCTGGTGGCTCATATTAAAGTCCCACACTCGTAGTTTCAGAACACAGAGCTTAGCATCAGAAATTTAAGAGAACGTAGCTGGAGAGACAAAATGTGGGAATTTTGTGGTTTTATTTTTTTGAGGTAATTTTCGTCATTTTTGGTAAAAGTCGGTGTCACCACCCTCCACAATCCCCTGGAAACATTTATTATTTTTTTCTTTTTTTTCGCTTACTCTCCACTACATCGGGCAGATTAATGCTTTCCTCCATTCTGTTGGTATTTTTTCTTCTTCCATACTTGATTTAACACTCTTATCAACCATTTAGCTATTCCCTCTCCAGTTTTGAATAGTTCATTATCCAGTCCATCGTGTCCTGCACTTTTCCCATTTTTTAGTATCTTAATTGCTCCTTTCACTTCCTCTATCTCTATTATTAGTTTTAACGGAAAATCGTTCTACACTTATATACATGCTGTATTCATTTTTAATATATGTATATCTACACGTTCATTATTATTATTATTATTATTATTATTATTATTATTATTAT
>JABUQX010053424.1:2500-25000 GCA_015478945.1 Trachelipus rathkii
TATATATATATATATATATATATATATATATATATATATATATATATATATATATATATATATATATATATATATATATATATATATATATATATATATATATGTCTCATTTATATATTTTTATATATATATATATATATATATATATATATATATATATATATATATATATATATATATATATATATATGCTAATTTATGTCTCGGAGGAGGTCGTGATCGCTGTAAGCGTCCTTCTAACTTTCGGCGAAAATATATGAATCGTTTCGTATGGGTACATGAAATGTCAGAGGAATAAATGTTGAGGAGTGAGGTGATGGATGTATTTAGAAAAGGCAAATTTGATTTACTTGCTGTGACTGAAACAAAGATGAAAGGAAATTGTGAAAATGAGTGGTGTGGTGTGAAATGTGTGTGTGCTGATGTGGAAAGGAATGAGAGGGGGAGAGAAGGTGTTGCAATTCTGATGAGTGACTTATGGCACAGAGCTATGGTGGATTTTGTGTGTGAGTACTAGAATTCTAATGGCTAAATTTAAGTCTGAAAAGGTCAAGGTATGTGTGGTTGTGGCGTATGGTCCATCTGAGGGTGATGTGGAAGAAAGTGCGATTTTCTGGGATAATCTGAATGATGTTTTAGATGGGGTGAGTAGCAGCTTCAGATTGATTGAGTTGGGTGACCTAAATGGTTAGATAGGTGATCAAAAAAGGGATGGTATAACAGGTGGATTTATTGTGTCAGGAGAAAATGAGAATGGTAGGAAGGTGATTGATTTCTGTGAGGAAAGAGGTATATGTGTAAGTAATACTTTCTTTAAACAAAAGAGTATTCATAAGTATACTAGTTGGTGTAGGTAGAGATGGTGCCGAAGTGAAAAGTATGATTGATTTTGTGTTGGTGAAGAAGGGGATGTTGAAGTATGTGTTGGATGTTAAATCAGTGAGGGGGTTAGGAATGGGATTATCAGATCTTTATGTTGTTTCATGTAAAATTAAGTTAACTGGGGGTTGGATGGAGAGGAAGGTGATAAAGAAGGAAGTGGGTAGAATTAAAAGTGAAAAGTTAAGTGAACAAGGCAATAAGGATAAGTATTTAAGAGCGCTTGCAAGTAAATCAGTTGAATGTGAACAAGTTGAAGCTGAACAAATCTGAAAGCAAATGAAGGAAGCGGTTGTTAGTAGTGCAAAAGAAGTATGTGGATGTGCTAAATTAGGAAGTAAGAATGTTAACAGTGAGTAGTGGAATGAAACGTAATGCAAGCGGTTATAGGTAAAAAAAAAATCATGGTTGAATGTACTAAAAACAAATGATGTGATTTCATTATATGATTTGGAATTATATAAGAAAGGAAAAAGGAACACTAAAAGATGCATACGTGGGAGAAAAAAAAGGGGTAAATGAACAGTTTGGAAGGAAGATGAATGGGGATTTACAAGGGAATAGGAAGCTCTTCTGGAAGGAAGCACAAAAGGTTAAGAATGAGAATAAGGGGAATCTGCTTAGAATAAGGAATAGGGATGGTGCTTTCGTAACTGATGAAATGGATGTGAGGTAGTGTGGAGGGAGCACTACGAAATCTGCATAACATTGGCAGTAATGAAGAGGTGATAGTGAATGTGTGGGGGTTTGATGGTGCAAGAAGGAATAGGAATTTTGGGGATGAGGTCATTAGTAAGGAGGAGGAGGTAATGGGTAGAATGAGAAAGTTGAAGAGTGGTAAATCTGCAGGTATAGTTGAAATTACTGGTGAAATGATCAAGAACGGAGAAGAGATGGTGATTGATTGGATTTGGAAGTTGTGTAATAAAGCGTTTATGGAGAGCATAGTTCCGAGGGATTGGAGGCGTGCAGTAATAGTACCCTTATATAAAGGCAAGGGGGATAAGGGTAACTGTAGGAATTATAGGGGAATTAATTAATTTTGAGTATTGTAGGGTCGAGTGACTGAAGGACTGATTGGTAAAGGACAAGTTGCGTTTAAAAGTGGTAGAGGATGTGTGTTTCTAATCTTTACATTGAAACAAATGATTGAGAAAATGAGAGAGAAGACGAATAAATTGTATTTTGCTATTATGGATTTGCAACAGGCGTACGATAGGATTAATAGGGAAGCACTATGGCACGCGTTAGTGATATATGGTTTTGGTGGTAGGCTTCTGAATGGAATCAAAAGTATGTATGATGATAGTGAAGCGTGTGTAAGAAAAAAATGGAGTTGAAAGTTATTGGTTGAATATTAATAGAGGAGTGAGGCGGGGATGTGTTGTCTTTACTTGGTTATTCAATTTGTATATGAATGAGGTTATGAAAGAATTAGAGGGGGGGAGGCACGGGATGGTGTTAGAATGATGGAGAATGGAAGAGAGTGGAGGGTGTCCTACCTATTATATGAGGATGATTTGGTTTTGTGCAGCGAATCTGAAGAAAGTTTGAGAGGACTGGTAGAGAAATTTGACAGGGTGTGTAAAAGGAGGGGGTTTGAAAGTAAACGTAGATAAGAGTAAGGTTATGGTTGTGAGCGAGGACAGTTTTCAGTGTGAAGTTATGTTAGATGGTGAGCAGCTGGAACAAGCGTCTGAGTTTAAATATTTAGTATGTTGGATGAAAAGGGAATGGATGTTGAAGAGTGTATTAGGGAAGTTGGGAATGGCAGAAAGGTGGTTGGTGCAATTAAATTCTTGGTGAATGTAAAGGGACTAAGTCTCGAGTCTGCTAGAGTTTTACATGAGAGTATGTTGTTACCTATGCTAATGAATAATAATGAGACTATGATTTGGAATAATAGGTATGGCATCTAAAGTACAAAATGTTCAGATGCACAATCTTAGGGGCGTGTTAGGTGTGAGAAGAATTGATAAAATGAGGAATGAACGTATTAGAGAATTGTGTGGTGTGAAGAAAAGGGTAAATGAGAGAATAAATGAAAGTACATTGAAAGGTAGTGGTGGTGGTATATATATATATATATATATATATATATATATATATATATATATATATATATATATATATATATATATATATATATATATATATATATATATATATATATATATATATATATATATATATATATATAATATATATATATATATATATATATATATCATCTTCGTGGCGCAGGAGGTTGAGTCGCCGCCTCTCATACGAGACGTTGGTTTAAATCCTCCGCGTAGCAGTTGAAGTTTCACCACCTGGGTCAAAACTCGACTGCGAACACGTTGGTGGCGCTGGTTTGGGATAGCCGGCCTTAAAGTTCGATTTCCTGTGGTCCCCCCGTGTTACCCCCTGCATAGGGGATAAAGCACGTTAAAAGGTAGTTATATATATATATATATATATATATATATATATATATATATATATATATATATATATATATATATATATATATATATATATATATATATATATATATATATATATATAATAATAATAATAATAATAATAATAATAATAATAAATCGATTTCGAAATAATTCAAATAAAGTGAAACTTAAGAAAATATTTTGCTCCCCTTCTACGGGAAACTGGCAACCTCTAGATATTCCTCCACAAAGAATAAGGGTAATGAAATTGCGTCTGATTTTCGTCAAAACAGGGCAATCTAAAATGAGATGTTTTGTTTTGTCAATTGCTTTGGAATGGAATTTTTGACAGTAGGATTAGGTATCGCTGAAATAATTAAAATCGTATTCCTGAAGGGAGGGAGGGGTAGTGCCCAGTGCCCAGAGCGGAGTCATGACAGCATTACCAGTGTTTGGCGAGGCAAAGTTTGTTCTGTGCTGGATATTTCGAGTGAACGTGCTTGGAGTAGGGTATTGTTTTGGCATGCACAGATCCTTTCTTGGGTTAATTGAGTGTCAATGTGTTTAATTATGGGTTTGTCAGATGGTGTAGGGAGCAATCTGTTGTAAGTATCAGGATAGTATTTTGCTGGTGTAATTTTCATCCTTCTAGGTACCGGTGAATGTTGTAGGTTTTGTGTAGGGAGTGATCTGTTAAGTGTGATTTACTGTAATGACATCCTATCATTTCAAGGTGGGCCTTTATAGGGAAGATTTTTGCTTCAGTCAGAAGGTGGTGTATAGGTGTAGAGGGGAGGCAACCGGTTATTATCCTGAGGGCTTTGCTTTGAACAAATTCTAGTTTTTGAATGTTAGATTTTGAAATTATGGGGAACCATTCCTGCGATGCGTAACTTAGGGAGGGACGAAGATATTGTCTGTATACTATAGAGTTGGTTTCTTTGTGCTGGCCAAAGTTTGTTCCTGTTAGCGCTCTCAATGCTTTTAATTTATGTGTGGCTTTGGATGTAATGTTGTTTATGTGGGGGTGAATGTCATATGTGTGTCACATGTTGGGTTGCTTATTAAGAAATAGTTTATTATTAGAAAGGTAAATTGTGAATGAAAACTTGATTCTCTCCTATCCTGTGAGAGTACCGTTATTGAGGATTTTAGGAGGGATGATGTCATTCTGTTTATTGTCAGCCACTGCTCCAGCTGGCCTATATAATGTTGTATTTCTATGCATGCGGTGTCTCTGGAGGGGCTTTGAGATGAAATTGTTATATTGTTGGCATAGCTATTAATTTTTAAAGAAAGGGATGTGGGGCTTGAGAGGTCGTGCATAAGGAACTTAAAAAGTGTTGGTGATAGGATAACATCTTCGGGAACGCCATTGTATGGGTTTTATGCGCAGGAGGAGTACCGATCTTGTAGGACTTTAGATGAACAACGTGATACAAGTTATATATAAATATAAGCATTTGAAAAAATATTGCTTGTTTATTTAAAAACCATTGAAAAGAAGCATTCATTTTTGCATATATATATATATATATATATATATATATATATATATATATATATATATATATATATATATATATATATATATATATATATATATATATATATATATATATAGTATATATATATATATATATAACGCATGGTGTAGGAGGTTGACTCGCCGACTCTCATGCGAGAGGACGCTGGTTCAATCCTCCGCGTAGCAGTTGGAGTTTTATCTTCCTGGGGCAAGAATTATAACTCGGCTGCGAACACGTTGGTGGCGCTGGTTTGGGATAGCCAGCCTTCAGGTTCGATTTCCTGTAGTAACCCCTTGTTACCCTTTGAAAAGGGGATAAAGCACGTTAAAAGGAAGGGTTATATATATATATATATATATATATATATATATATATATATATATATATATATATATATATATATATATATATATATATATATATATATATATATATATATATATAAATGGCTATAGCTATACTTAAAAGTTAAATTGATGAAGGAAATAATGCTTTAACGTACCTCTTCAAAGTCAACTGGCTCAGCAAAAATTTGCTGAGTATCTCTCTCCTGAATCTGATCAATTTTCTGCAAAAGTAAATGAACGAATGGCGCAAGCTTAACTGACAATTCTTCGGCCTTTCTGCGATGAAAATTAAGAGCTCATAATTTATTTGTTAAAGAGCACTGAACTAATTAGCTCTTGAAACTTCTGAACAAAACTTTCCCTGCATGACATTTAATAAAAACACTTACGCTTTGACAAGATCCCGTTTTGTTTTTTCTCTTTTTCTTATTAACTCACAAAGCAAACGGGCTCTTTCCAAATCCTGCCTCAAACGCTGCCAATATTTAATTTCTTTTCGGAACCTAGGTCCATCCTATAATAATAATAATAATAATAATAATAATAATAATAATAATAATAATAATAATAATAATAATAATAATAATAATAATAATAATAATAATAGAGGTAGAGGAGCGCACTCGCAGATGAAATTGCCTCCCATTTAGTGCTTTAATGGTCTGCCTTTCTTGCTTTCTTTGATGGACCTACTCACATTCTCATCCTCCCACAACATCTTACAGGACAGCACCCTATATCCCCATACCATATAAACATACCTTATATTCACACCTCTTCTAGACAACATCTTACAGACGTCTTATTCCTGTGTGTAGGGGAGAAGAATTGCCCACAACGTATCTTTCTGCGTGTCATAGGTGACAAGGACAGTGGTAATTGATTACGTCCACTACCACTATCTTTTGCCAGGAATGCTAATGCATGCCTCAGAGGTATTGATAGCCGTAAGCGACATTCTATCTTTCGGCGAAAATGTATGAATCGAATGGGTACATGGAATGTCAAAAGAATAAATGTTGAGGAGAAGAGGAGAGAGGTGATGGATGTATTTAGAAAGGGCAAATTTGATTTGCTCACTGTAACTGAAACAAAGATGAAAGGAAACAGTAAAAATAGGTGGTGTGGAAAGGCATGAGAGGAGGAGAGAAGGAGTTGCAATTCTAATAAGTGACCTGTGGTAGATTGTGTTTGTGAGTACTAGATTACTAACGTTAAATTTAAGTTTGAAAAGGTCAAGGTATGTGTGGTTGTGACATATGGTCCATCTGAGGGTAATGTTGAAGTGTGTGATTTTCTTGGATAATCTGAATGATGTTTTGGATAGGGTGAGTAGGAGCTTCAGATTGATTGTGTTGGGTGACCTAAATGGTTGAATAGGTGATCAAAAAAGGGATGGTAAAATAGGTGTTTTTGGGGTATCGGGAGAAAATGTGAATGATAGGAAGGTGAATGATTTTTGTGAGGAGAGAGGTATGTGTGGATGTAATACTTTCTTTAAACACAAGAGTATTCATATGTATACTAGAGCTGGTGTAGGTAGAGGTGGTATCGAAGTGAGAAGTATGATTTATTTTGTGTTGGTGAAGAAAGAGATGTTGAAGTATGTGCTGATAGGAAACCGACCGCCCCGGCCAACCCCGGCCATTTTTAGCGACCCCGGCCCCGGCCAAAAATCAGGAAAAACCGGGGTTTTCAACCGGGGTTAACTGTAAATTTACACAAAATAATATAGGGTTAAATCAAACAAAATAAAAAAATATATTTTAATTCCATTACTCCTTTGTTATAAATTGATGCAAAATATATAAACATACCTAAATATAATAAATTTTTTTTTGGTATTTACTATGATTTCAAATTAAAATTGAGGCCAAATTATAATTTTTCCGAGTTTTTAACATAAAAATATTCGAAATTTTATATATAAAACGAATTCGGAAAAGGAAATAAATATAATTGTTAAAATATTAATGTATTTATTATTTATTAAAGTAAATATCTTCAAAAAAAATTAAATATTTTCCGAAATCTCTTTTCAAAATTATTTATTTAATTGAATTAATATATATATATATATATATATATATATATATATATATATATATATATATATATATATATATATATATATATATATATATATATATATATATATATATATATATATATATATATATATATATATATACTTTAGAGAGGAGGCCCTTTGATTTTTTTTTTTTTTTGTTGTGTTTTACTGTCACTTCATTTTATTACTTAATGTACACAAATTAAAAACATTGTTAAAGACACTTTTTTTTAATGAAATAAATTTTAAAAAGGAAAGCTAATTTTCGTCCCGACACGCGAGACCTCTTCAGGCAGGACGTCCGATCAACAAGTGTGCTTCAGTTGGTCTGCTATTTTCTTTCATGGTGTTATTGAAATATTTTGATGTTTTCAGATATTCATTTTGTATAAAATCTATCTTAACTTCACCAGGATGCTTATTGTAGTTGTTACTATTATAAATGCAAAAGGATTCCATGATTGTGCGATGGTTCGTGTGATTGATATTTCTGATCATCTTTATATTGTTGATATTGATAGAGTGGCCTGTGTTACGCCTATGACTTGTTAAAGCTGAATTTATGCTGTCCTTGTGCAGGTCATCTGTATGTTGATTTTTTCTTCTTTGCAAATCTATGGTTTCCCTATATATGTTTTATTGCAAGAATTATGAAAGATGTGATATATACAGCTTTGGGGAGATTTTCTTTTCGTTTTGGGGTTTGAGAATGTTTTTTAAGGTGATGTTAGTTGATGGAATGAGGGTAATATTTTTGGTAATATTTGTTTTAACGAATATAATGGTAATTGAGGAATTGGTAAAAAGGAGGTGTTGTTATTTTTCGGGGGAAAGGTGCTATAGTACCTTTTTTTGTTAATGCTTTTTGTGATGAAAACCAGATAGTGCTGATTTGAAAGTATTGTGGATGTATTTACTTTGTGCTAGAAGAGGGGGAGATCATATACGAAAGGCACGGATAGAGATGACAGAGCAGCTAATTTTGTGTTTGGGAATGATTAGATAGCCAATGTAAATATTTGGTGTGAATGTTATTGTATGTATTTAGTAAATTGCAAGATTGTTATTCCATGTGATTAAGGTATCGAGGAAGGGATAGAGTTGTTGGAAGGCATTTCATCGTATACTGAACTGTTATATTAGATTATTAATATAGTTTAGACATCATTAGGTTGGTGTTGCAGGAGGAGACAAATATCTATGCCTATCCATAAACTGTTTAATAAGAGTGCAAATATACAAATTTGTTAGTTCTGAGCAGAGAGCAGCCATTGAGTATAGAGAGAGTGTGATCCTACATTGCTGAAAGTTTGTATTTGTCATTAAAATGAAAGAAGTTATGTTGTAATGAGAGATTAATGAGATGTTTTAATATATGAAACGAGAAGGCCAATCTCTCATTACAACATAACTTCTTTCATTTTAATGGCAAATATTACAAACAAACTTTCGGCCTGAGTATGGGATCCCCACTGTCTCCCATACTCAGTAACATATATATGGAACTAACAGAATTTTATCATATTTTATCCCACCCTTTATTAAACAATAGTTTATGGATTAGATATGTAGCAACACCTCCTTTTTACCAATTCCTCAATTACCATTATATTCGTTAAAACAAATATTACCAAAAAATATTACCCTCATTCCATCAAATAACATCACCTTAAAAAACATTCTCAAATCCCCAAAACGAAAAGAAAATCTCCCCCAAAGCTGTATATATCACATCCCCTGCAATACTTGCAATAAAACATATAGGTGAAACCATAGATTTGCAAAGAAGAAAAAATCAACATACAGATGACCTGCACAAGGACAGCATAAATTCAGCTTTAACAAGTCATAGGCGTAACACAGGCCACTCTATCAATATCAACAATATAAAGATGATCAGAAATATCAATCACACGAACCATCGCAAAATCATGGAATCCTTTTGCATTTATAATAGTAACAACTACAATAAGCATCCCGGTGAAGTTAAGATAGATTTTATACAAAATGAATATCTGAAAACATCAAAATATTTCAACAACACCATGAAGAAAATAGCAGACCAACTGAAACACACTTGAACTGATGAAGATCAAGAAAGAAATCCAGTCCCTTAGCCTGAAGAGGTCTCGCGTGTCGGGACGAAAATTAGCTTTCTTTTTTAAAATTTATTTCATTAAAAAAAAGTGTCTTTAACAATGTTTTTAATTTGTGTACATTTAGTAATAAAATGAAGTGACAGTAAAGCATAATACTAAAAAGAATCCAAGGGCTTCCTCTCTAAGGTAAATATATCACTACGACAAAGTAGTTCTTAAATATATATATATATATATATATATATATATATATATATATATATATATATATATATATATATATATATATATATATATATATATATATATATATATATATATATATATATATATATATATATATATATATATATATATATATATATTTAATAACAACTTATTCTTCTAGAAAATCAATTATTTTCTAAAAATTTCTTTCGAAAATATTTATTTAATTGAATTAATTAAATGTATTCCTTTTTTATAATTTAAATTATTAATTAATTGAAATTATATTTAATTTTCATCCTAAGTTTTAAGACTTTCAGTGTTTTTGACTTACATTTCTAATTTTAGCTAACCCCGGCCCCGGCCCCGGCCCCGGCTAAATTAGAGCAACCCCGGCCCCGGCAAAATTCC
Source organism: Trachelipus rathkii (assembly GCA_015478945.1). Taxonomy (NCBI): domain Eukaryota; kingdom Metazoa; phylum Arthropoda; class Malacostraca; order Isopoda; family Trachelipodidae; genus Trachelipus; species Trachelipus rathkii. The sequence goes on from JABUQX010053424.1 coordinate 12,473, forward strand.
CGCCCCGGTCGGTCCCTAGTGCTGGATGTTAAATCAGTGAGGGGTTAGGAATGGGATTATCGGATCATTACGTTGTTTTATGTAAAATTAAGTTAGTGGGGGCTTGGAAAGAGAGGAAGATGATAAGGAAGGAAGTGGATAGAATTAAGAGTGAGAAGTTAAGTAAACAAGTTAATAAGGATAAGTATTTAAGAGCGCTTGCAAATAAATCACTTGAATGTAAACAAGCTGAAACTGAACAAATCTGGAAGCAAATGAAAGTAGCGGTTGTTAGTAGTGCAAAAGAAGTATGTAGATGTGCTGAAGTAGGAAGCAAAAATGTTAACAGTGAGTGGTGGAGTGAAGAGGTGATGCAAGCGGTTAATAGTTAGAAAGAAACGTGGTTAAATGTACTAAAAGGCAATGATGGTCTCAAAATAAAGATGTTTGGAATTGTATAAGCAGGAAAAAAGGAATACTAAAAGATGCATACGTAGGAGGAAAAAGAGGTAAATGTACAGTTTGGAAGGAGAATGAATGGGGACTTACAAGGGAATAGGAAGCTCTTTTCGAAGGAAGCGAGAAGGGTTAAGAAAGAGAATGAGGGAAATCTGCTTTTGTAACTGAGGAAATGGATGTGAGGAGTGTGTGGAGGGAACCCTTCGAAAATCTGCATAACATTGGCAGTAATGAAGAGGCGATAGTGAATGTGTGTGTTTGTTGGTGCAAGAAGGAATAGGTATTTTGGGGATGAGCCCATTAGTAAGGAGGAGGTAATGGGTAGAGTGAGAAAGTTGAAGAATGGTAAATCTGCAGGTATAGATGAAATCACTGATGAAATTATCAAGAACGGAGGAGAGATGGTGATTGATTGGATTTGGAAGTTGTGTAATAAAGAGTTTATGGAGGGTATAGTTCCGAGGGATTGGAGGAGAGCAGTAATAGTACCCTTATATATGGGTAAGGGAGATAAGGGGAACTGTAGGAATTATAGGGGAATTAGTTTATTGAGTGTTGTAGGAAGATATATGCTGGTATTTTGGTAGAAAGAGTGAGTGACTGAGGGACTGATTGGTGAAGAACAAGGTGCGTTTAGAAGTGGTAGAGGATGTGTGGATCAAATCTTTACATTGAAGCAAATGATTGAGAAAATGAGAGAAGAAAAACAAATTGTATTTAGGTTTTATGGATTTGCAACAGGCGTATGATAGGATTAATAGGGAAGCTCTATGGCAGGTGTTAGATATATGGTGTTAAGGCTTCTGAATGGAATCAAAAGTATGGCGACGATAGTGAAGTCATGTGTGAACAAATAAAGTTGAAAGTGATTGATTTAATATTAATAGCGGAGTGAGGCAGGGATGTGTTATACCTCCTTGGTTATTCAATTTGTATATGGATGGAGTTATGAAAGAATTAGAGATGGGGGTGGCAGGGGAAGGTGTAGAATGATGGAGAATGGAAGAGAGTGGAGGATGCCCTACCTATTATATGCGGATGCTTTGGTTTTGTGTGGCGAATCTGAAAGAGTTTGAGAGGATTGGTAGAGGGATTTGCCACGGTGTGTAAAAGGAGGGTGAGCAGCTGGAACAAGTGTCCGAGTTTAAATATTTAGGATATATGTTGGATGAAAAGGGAACGGGTAATGCAGTGTGTAGTGGGAAAGTTGTGAATGGTAGGAAGGGGGCTGGTGCAATTAAATCCTTGGTGGAAGTAAAGGGACTAGGTCTTGTGTGCGCTAGGGTCTTACATGAGGGTATGTTGTCACCTTTGTTAATGCATAGTAGTAAAACTATGGTCTGGAATAAAAGGTATAGATCTAAAGTACAATGTGTTCAGATGGACAATCTTAGGGGTGTGCTAGGTGTGAGAAGAATTGATAAAATGAGGAATGAACGTATTAGTGAGTTGTGTGGTGTGAAGAAAGGAGTAAATGAGAGAATAAATGAAAGTATATTGAGATGGTGTGGTCATGTGGAAAGAATGGATGATAGTCGGCTGGTTAAGCGAATGTATAGTGGTGAGTGTGTTGGGAAACGACTGGATGGGAGACTCAAGAAAAAATGGAATGAGTCAGTAAAGGAATGCCTGGATGAGAGGAATGAGTTTGGCAGAGGCGAGAAGAAAGGTGCATAATAGGAGTGAATGGCGGATTTTTGTGAGTGGTTATGGTTGTGGCCCACCTGGGCAAGGGATGAATCCTACATTGACGAGATGCCATAGTGAGGGTCCGGCGCGGTCCCGCGAGGTTCTAGGGTGAATTTTTCTGACTGCGACGAGTTTTCATGAAAAGGTATAAAGGGGGCGGTAAAGTTGGACTTTCTTTTCAACTTGCGTCATATTCTTCTACTACTTTTCTGTTTCCGGTGCATGTATCGCACCTTACCCCCAGTCTTCAGGAGAGAAGGTTGGTGAATAATAATAATAATAATAATAATAATAATAATAATAATGATAATGATAATGATAATGATAATGATAATGATAATGATAATAATAATAATAATAATAAAAATAATAATAATAATAATAATTCTAATAATAATAATAATAATAATAATTTTTCTTCAACAATTTTGGTAAGAGAAACCATAAAAGAAAACAAAATTCATATTTTGTCTTAAAGGTCAGTTTGTTCCCACAATGACTAACTTTATTTCTCCTTTTCTATTATTATTATTAATTATTATTATTATTATTATTATTATTATTATTAGTATTATTATTATTATTATTATTATTATTATTATTATTATTATTATTATTATTATAACATTAAAATACAAAGAATGTTAATTGGTCATCTACAGTATCGTTTTCATTATTCACAAAGAGAAATTTAAAAAAAACTTAATGATGGCAAAAAACTATTAAATCCTGAGTGAAAATGTGAAAGTTTAAAGGTCTTTCTTAAAGGTGTGACAGTGACACAATGAATTTAGACTTGTAAGAGATATATTACAAATTTGCAGCAAATTAATACTTAAGTCCTTCAAAAATTACTCGATAATTGTTTACTGTTTATAAAGGTGTCCAAAACAGTTTATAGGTATTAGAACATGATCTCAACATGTGTACTGTCAAAGCAAGCAAACCTAGATTAGCTGATATATTACAGAAGTAAAATTCTCTCTACCAATCAGTAGAGAGAGAATTTAAATATATATATATTATTATATTATTATATATATATATATATATATATATATATATATTATATTATATTATATATATATATATATATATATATATATATATATATATTATTAGTTATATATATATTATATATATATATATATATATATATATATATATATATATATATATATATATATTATATATATATATATATATATATATATTATATATATATATATATATTATTACATATATATATATATATATATATATTACATATATATATATATATATATATATGACGCAAGTCGAAAAGAAAGCCCAGCCTTACCACCCCCTTTATACCCTTTTGTGAGAACTAGCAGCAGTCAGAAAAATCCACCCAAAAGCTTCACGGGATATTCACAATGGCATCTCGTCAATGTAGGATTCATCCCTTGGCTCAGATGGGCCACAACCACACCCCTTCCAAAAACCCTGTCATTCACTCCTATTATGCACCTTTCTTCTCGCCTCTGCCAAACTCACATTCCTCTCCTCCAGGCATTCCTTTACTGACTCAATCCATTCTTTCTTCAGTTTCCCCAGTCTCCCAGCCGGTCGATTCCCAGCACATTCACCAGTCACCACTATACATCCACTTAATCAACTGACTATCATCCATCCTTTCCAAGTATCATCTATACCTTTCTAAAGGTATTTTCATTTATTATCTCATTTACACCTTTCTTCACACCACACAACTCCCTAATACGTTCATTCCTCATTTTATCAATTCTTCTCACACCTAACACTCCTCTAAGATTGTCCATCTGAACTGAACACATTGTACTTTAAATTTCTACCTCTTATTCCACACTAGTTTTACTACTATACATTAATACAGGTAACAACATACCCTCAGTACTACCCTAGGGCACTCAAGACTTAGTCCTTTTACATCCATCAAGGATTTAAATGCTCCAGCCACCTTCCTGCCATTCACAACTTTCCTACTACTCTTCATCATCTGTTCCCTTTTCATCTAACATATATCGTAAATATTTAAACTCAAGACACTTGTTCTAGCTGCTCACCATCCAACATAACTTCACACCGAGGACTATCCTCACTATATATATATATATATATATATATATATATATATATATATATATATATATATATATATATATATATATATATATATATATATATATATATATATATATATATATTTATATAAAAAATATATATATATATATATATATATATATATATATATATAACCATTTTAATAATTGTAAGTTACAAATCTTTTATAACATCTCTAGATAACTTGTGTTATTTAAAAGATTAAGAACTTTCTAATAAAAAAATTAATAAAAAATGCCTAATTTAACTTACTTCAACAGGAGATTTTTCTCTTTTGAGTGGTTCCTCATTCTCATTTTTTAATTTCTGCTTCATTTTTGGAGAAGAACTTTTATTCCTCTTTTTGGTCTCATTTTTGTTTTTGTTTTTGTTTTTATTAACATTAATATTGCTTTTAGCGTTATTGATATTATTGTTGTTAATGTTTCTTCTGGAATAGGAAGTGGTAAGCCGTCGCAGTAGGGGTACACCATTTCGTGACTGCCTTTTCAAAGTCCAATATGCCAACAAACGGTGGATGAAGAGTGAGCGTTTATCAATGTTTACCAAGTTTGCTAATTGTTGGATTCTGATTTATATATATATATATATATATATATTATAAATAAACATGAAGTAAAATTATAAAGTTATATGTTTATATATATATATATATATATATATATATATATATATATATATATATATATATATATATATATATATATATATATATATATATATTATATATAGGGTTACATTTAACTTTGGTTGCCAATTTCATTATTAATAAATGTATAGAATATTTCAGTGACATGAAAACCCTTTCAACTGAGCAGAGCAGAGCAGAGCAGAGCAGAAAAAGTAATTGATAAAGGAGTTAAGTTCAATAAATGACAACGTAACTTTCTTTAGTATTTCTTCACATATTTTTCATATTCACTGAAAACTTTTCTTAGTTTTAATTGACATAGTATAAATATATAGTATAAAATGAAAGACTTCCGCACTAATAAACTTCTTATATTCTTTAAATAATACTTAACAAAAGACAACAATTAATTTTTATTTTCTATGATTGATAATAAACTCTAAACTTACATGCAAAGGAATTCATAAAGCTATTAAGTTAAATAATTAAATCTTTAATTTCCCTTTTGAATTACAAAAAAATACCATGCAAGATTCTTGCCCTTCAACCTCTCATATAAAACATGCATATACAATCTGACTGCAAAAACAGTAAGGAGGAACAGCAGTAGTGTTAGTAGTGGAGGAAGCAGTAGGAATTTTTTTTTTTTTTTTGCCAAACCTACCAATAATAATAATCAAAATAATAATAAAATAATTTTTTCACAATTAATAACAATAATATTTCAAACATTAGCTTTAAATGGTGTACTTTAAGCTCAGATTTCTTGTAGCTCAAACTGCCAAGAAAATACCCCATGAACTGTACCTTTATGATCATTTAAGACATATCTCTTTTGGTTATTTGAATTTAATCAAACTTCTTATCTTAGAATTATGCATTCTAACAACGTTTAAATAAACACTTAAAATCTTAGAATTATGCATTCTAATAACATTTAAGTAAACTGGAAGACTTAATGTCTCATTTATGTCATAACATTTAATCTTTATCCTTAAAGTTTCCTTTCCTCTTATTTCCCGATCTAAAATTATTACGATCTTTTTGAAAATGTATTTTTCATTTCCCTTCATACTATACAAATAATAATCATTATTGTTTCACAAGGTAATCTTAAATGCGCATTTCCCATGTTTTTAACTTTTCCTTACATTTTGTAATAGTCTTCCTCCCACCTGCAAAATTACTCACACAATCATATTATATTGCATTCCTAAGACGCTCACTTTCATGACTATTTTAATTGCAATACTAAATTGTAAAAATTCTTCCTTTTTTCTTTAACTTTAAAGTATTGAGCCAATGACATTCCCAAGGATATATAAATTTTTTTTAACTATGCAAGAGACCATTCAACTTCATTTTCACATTTTCTTATAAGAAATATTTCACAATTTTCTTCTACAAAACATTTTAATAAAATTATAATATATATGAAAGATGCTACTAATAAGGTGTTCATACTGGCACATCTTTCTAATTACTTGAAGGCATCCTAAATAGCCATAATACTAGTTTGAACATAAAGCTTAATTTTTTTTTATGCTGATGATCAGGAAAAAAATATTTAAAAAAAAAATATATATATATATTTCATAGCACTATTTTAGGAACAATCCAATAAAAAATTTAAACAATTTCCTGCAATCAAAATAAATAAACGTGAAAGTAGAATATATATATATATATATATATATATATATATATATATATATATTATTATATATATATATATATATATAATATATATATATATATATATATATATATATATATATTATATTATATACATTATATATATATAGACAAAAAAATAATTATATATATATATATATTATTATATACTATATAATATATATTATATAATATATATATATATATAATATATATATATATATTATATATATAATATATATATATATATATTATATATAATAAATAAACGAGAATATATATATATATATATATATATACTGTATACACTACACTTTTAAACTTAGCCAGAAAATTGGAAAATATGATGAAGTTTGCAAGGAGATGCTCTAGAACAGTTGAACATCTGAGACTAATCTTAGAAGAAGAGCAGCTCTAGTTCCAATCCTCAGAAAGATCAATCAACAATGAGAAAAAGGTCCAAAATTGGTAAAACTTAAGAGCGGTATATAATTTAGATATGTAAATATGCAACAAAAATCTAGGAAGCCTACATGATTGCATCCTTACACAAACATTGTTTTTTATCAATGTTAAAGCTGGGCATTATTATAAGGCCTATTTCTAATCAATTAATGTTTAAAAGAATAGTAATAAAAGACTAACTACAGTACTTAATCAGAAACAGTTGGACTTACTTAGGCCAAGAGGGCACATGAATGCTATTCACTGCTCCCCATAAAGGAGGAATTGTTAGGGTACTACTAACATTAAACACACACCAACAATCAACGGGAGAATTCAAGGAATTTGAGGAATGGAGGTCAAGGATCATCAATAATGAAGTTTTTTTTTATATATATACCGGAATATGTATAAAAAAAGAGTAATGTTAAAATTTATATATATATATATATATCTATATATATATCTATATATATATATATATATATATATATATATATATATATTATATATATATATATATATATTATATATATTTATATATATATATATATAATATATATATATATATATATATATATATATATATATATATATATTCCTTAAATAATAAGTCATTGTTGAATTATTTAATTTAGAAATTGAAATTCATTGGACAGTAATTAAATACAAATTAGATAAATACTCCTAAAACATAATAAAATCTACCACAAATAATAGGAATTTGTTTCCCAAATTAGGTCATATATAAAAGGAGAAAAAACATAAAAAAATAAAAACATAATTAAAAATGTAAAGTTTATATTGAAAAACATTCAACCTTGTGGGAAATTTTTTCCCCCCCCCCAATAAACAATAAAAAATAAAGTTAATTCTCACTCAAGTTCATTCAAACAATTTCACTTAAGAGAAACCCATAAAAATCAAAATATAACTTTAAGAAACTGAAACATCAAACTTTATCAATTTCACTAAAGAAGTTAATATTTGTAAATGTCAATAAATTAAAGTGGTATGTTGTTTTAGTCAGTTTTACAAAGGTAAACTTGACATTGACATGTCAATAATTATTATTAGTAGTATTAAAGAACTGTGATTATGTTTAAACAATTCTACTTTCAGGTAAATAATAATAATAAAAATAATAATAATAATAATAATAATAATAATAATAATAATAATAATAATAATAATAATAATAATAATAATAATAATAATAATAATAATAATAATAATAATAATAAATTATTATTATTATTATTATTATTATTATTATTATTATTATTATTATTATTATTATTATTATTATTATTATTATTATTATTATTATTATTATTATTATTATTATTATTATTATTATTATTATTATCCACTGAGCTAGTAGGTTTTTTGAGAATAGCTTTCACTGAAGTTGAATTTATTCAGATTGAAACTATACCTTGTTAACTGGTACCTCCTTCTGCTCTGCTCTGCTTTTTAAAAATCTATCAAGAGCAAAGTAACTTCAATAGTGATACACATTAAAAAAAGTCCACTCATTTTAACATGTTAATAAAAGTCATATTTTCCCTATTATTTGCTTATCAAAATATTTAAAAACACTAAGGCATTCAGCATGTCATTTAATACCGAACTTTAATTATTAACGTTTCAAAATCAGCATATTTTGTCATTGAAAATGCAAGAGTGCAACAAGTTTTCAAAAAACTCGTCGCAGTCAGAAAATCCACCTTAGAGCTTCACGGGACCGCGACGGACCCTAACTATGGTAAGTCTTCAGTGTAAGGGTTCATCCCTTGGCTCAGGTGGGTCATAACCATACCCCGGCTCACAAAACCCTCCATTCTCCTACCATGCACCTTTATTCTTCGCCTGTGCAAACTCTCATTTCTCTCCTTCAGACATTCGTTTACTGACTCAATCCACTTTTTCTTCGATCTCCCAGCCGGTCGGTTCCCAACACACTCGCCACTATACATCCGCTTAACCAACCGACTATCATTCATCCTTTCCACATGACCAAACCATCTCAACATACTTTCATTTATTCTCTCGTTTACCCCTTTCTTTACACCACATAACTCTCTAATACGTTCATTTCCAATTTTACAATTTTTTCTTTGCTCTTTTTTCCCTTCACAAACCTAAGCACGCCACCTAAGATTGTCCCATGCTGAACACATTGAAATTTTAAGATCTATACTTCTTATTCCAGCCCATAGTCTCACTACTAACTTACAATAACACATTAACAACATTACCCTCATGTAGACCAGCCACTCAAGACTAGTCTTTACATTGCAGCTGAACGATAATTGCTTGCACCAGCCACCCTCCTGCCATTCACAACTTTCCTACTACACTCTGCATCAATCCGTTCCCGTGCTCATCCAAGGCATATACCCTAAGATAATAAACCAGACACTGCCCAGGCGCCAACCACTAGACATTAAATTCACACTGAGGACTGTCCTCACTCACAACCATAACCTTACTCTCATCTACGTTTACTTTCAAACCCCTCCTTTTACACACCCTGCCAAATCTCTCTACCAATCCTCTCAAACTCTCTTCAGATTCGCCACAAATAACCAAATCATCCGCATATAATAGGTAGGGCACCCTCCACTTCATCTCCTGCATTGCTAAGCACATTTTCCGCCCACCCCCACTTCTCATCTTTCATAACCCCATCCATATACAAATTGAATAACCCAAGGAGACATAACACAACCCTGTCTCACTCCGCTATTATACAACCAATCACTTTTGCACCATTTATTCTTACACACGCCTCACTATCCTCCTACATACTTGATTCCATTCAGAAGCCTACCACCAACACCATATATCACTAACACCTGCCATAGAGCTTCCCTATTAACCCTATCATACGCCTGTTGCAAATCCATAAAACCTAAATACAATTTATTCTTCTTCTCCCTCATTTTCTCAATCATTTGTTTCAATGTAAAGATTTTGATCCACACACCTCTACCACTTCTAAATGACCTTGTTCTTCACCAATCAAGTCCTTCAGGCACTCAACACGACTCTTTCGACCAAAATTACCAGCATTATATCTTTCCTTAGCAACACTCAATTAAACTTATTCGGCGCTCATAGGCGACAGTTCCCTTATCTCCCCTTACCCTGTATATAAGGGTTATTATTTACTGCTTCCTCCAATGTCCTTTGGAACTACCCGTCCGTAAACTTCTCGTATTACACAACCTCCAATCCAATCTATCACCATCTCGCCTCCGTGTTTTTGATCATTCACCAGTAATTTCATCTATAACGCAGATTTACCATTCTTTAACATTCTCACTCTACCCATTACCTCCTCCTTCTAATAACCTCATCCCAAAGTTACCTATTCCTTCTTTGCACCATCAAACCACACACAATCAGTATCACCTCTTCATTTACTGCCAATGGTTATGCAGATTTTTCGAAGTGTTCTTTCCACACTCCCCCTCACATTCATTTCATCAGTTACAAAAGCACCATCACTATTCATTATTCTAGCAGGTTCCTTATTCTCATTTCTTAACCTTTCGCGCTTCCTTCCTCCAGAAGAGCTTCCTTTCCCTTGTAAGTCCCCATCATCCTTCCTTCCAAACTTGATTCATTTACCCTAACTTCTTTTCTCCAAACGTGCATCTTTTAGTATTTCTTTTTTCCTCCTTATATTAATTCCAAGCATCTTTCTTTTAAACTTCATCATTGCTTTTAGTACATTCAACACGTTTCTTTTTTTTACTTTTACCCCTGCCATTCCACACCCGGCTTGCATTCCAACACTCACTGTTACATTCTTTACATCCTACTTTAGGCACACCCACATACTTCTTTTGCACTCTTAACAACCGCTAGTGCTCCCAGATTTAGTTTCAGTTTCAACTGTTCACATTCAACTATTTACTTGCGAGCGCTCTTACTAACTTATCCTTATTACCTTGTTCACTAACTTTCTCACTCTTATTTACCCACTCTTCCATATCACCTTTCCTCTCCATCAAGCCCCCACTAACTTAATTGTACAGTTAGAACAACATAATGATCCGGTAATCCCATTCCTAAGATCCCCCACAGATTTAAACATCCAACACATACTTCAACATATATATATATAGTATATAATATATGATATATATACTATATATATATATATATTTATATTATATAAAAAAATAAAAAATTTAAAAATATTATATATAGTATTAAAAAAAAAGAAATTATAACTCACCATTAATGTGTATATAATATATATATTTATTATTATTATATATATAATACATTATAATATATATATATATTATATTATATATAATAATATATTATATATTAGTGTTGCATCCGATACCAAAATTATTCGTCCGATAACCGATACCGATACCAAGTACTCACAATTTTTCACTACCGTATACCGATGCCGATACCGATACCGAATTTTTTTGCCGATTACCCGATACCGATAGCCATGACTTTTACTCCTATAAAAGCTGGGTAATAGATATCAAATATAATATATATATAATATATTAGATATATATATATAACATATATATATATCATATATAATATATATATATATATATTATATATATATCGAAGCACTGTTAATGAAGAACCATAATACTATTCTCTACATTTGCAGCGGTTGCCAGGCCATAACCTGCGGTCGCGCATTAAGGTTCATCACGTTTATTAAAAAATAAAAATAATTTTTAAAAATATATAATATATATATATATATATATATATTTATATATATATATATATTGATACTATATATAATGTATATTATATATATATATATATATATATATATATAATAGAGATATATATTAATAATATATACTACTATCACCTACTTAATCATTTTCAACGCCATACATTTCTTTTTTGTATTTGTGTACGAAACGTAAGAAATGCTCGAGTTTGCGTCCGTTTTTGTCAAACTTACCGAAAATCGCTCGTGCGAAATGTCACCAAACGTAAGTAATTTCCTTAATTTTGTAAAGTTCTGATATATGATGCTGCCGAATTTTAAGCACGTTCTTACGAAAAAATGAAAAACAAACAAGATGGCGGCTTCGTGTCTGAATTGGTGAATGTATTCATTTAATAAAATCAGCTTTAAAATCTAATTTTTTCAAATGGAAATGGAAATAATCTTCCATCCACCAAATAGTTGATTCCATTATTTGTAATGTTAAATCATTTTGTTATTTTTTTTATTTCTGTTTATTCCAAAACCACCTGCTCCATCACAACAGCTGACATTCCCAATTGATTTAAAAACAAAAAGTAAACCTAGCACGAAATCCACGGTCGATTGAAATTTGAATCCCGACTACCCCTGACCAAATTCGCAAATTTTCCCTGACCAAGGTTGGCCGTTATTTTTGGTGTATAAAATATCTAATAATTATTATTGCGCCTATTTAATCAGCTTCATACATTAAATTATAGAAAATTTACTTTAACAGTCTATCATTGATGAATTTAATTTTTTTTTT
>JABUQX010053424.1:30000-42500 GCA_015478945.1 Trachelipus rathkii
CTTAATTTAATGAAAATGGTAGTTTTACATTAAATGACCAACATAAACGATGTAGGTATATACATAAAAAGAATAAAACTATAAAGAATCATCAACACAATGATGTTATTTGTTAGTTTAGAGCAAGAAATGATGGATGCGGTCTTAAAGTCTATCTGTAAAGGAAGTGTAAATCCCAACCTTAAAAGGTGTTGCTGGAAGGAGATTTCAAATCTCCAAGAAAAATATTTACAAAATTACATTTTATACTTGAAGACGAGTATTTAACTCAAACTAATTGGATCAAAATGTTCTTCTTAAACCAATGAACTGCACAAAAATTTTACAAATGTAAGAAGACAATTTGAAAAAAAGAACGATATAGTACCACTGTCATTACATCAAAGATGTGACACTTTTATGATGCTGAATTGAAAAGTGGTATTTATAACAGTACAGCAAGAAAAAATATAGGATATTGGACAGTTTGGGACAATATCTACCAAAACAATAGGAAGTAAAAAAAAAGTTATAAAGAAAAAGCGAGAGGAAATCAGAGATGATGATGATAAATTTTTGATTTGAACAGCTTGTTCAGTTAAGAGATCTATCTTAATTTTACTGACCAAACCTGTTCAGGCTTGGTCTCTTAATTAATATTGAAAGAAAATAAATATTAGGAAAGTAACTTCTTCTACAGTTCTACAATAAAAAAAAAAACAGGAAGAATTTAAAAGAAGGTTTTATATACATACGTATGATGCAAAAGCTGGATATATCATACACAAGATAATTATATATATATATATAATATATAAATATATATATATATATATAATATATATATATATATATATATATATATATATATATATATATATATATATATATATATATATATATATTTAGCTTGTATATATACTGTGTGTATATATACGATATATATATATTAATATAATATATATATAATATATATATATATATATCTTTAATATATATATATATATATATATATATAATATATAATATATATATATATATATATATATAATATATATAATTATAATATATATATTATATATACAAAACAAGTACCTGTCTGCTGGTAGAATAAGGAACGCGACCCACAACTGGTGCCGCTGACCGTTTCTTTCTTTCTGCCAGATCTTCTTTTTCCTTGCTTTTTCTTCTTTTTTTGCCTGGAGGCCTGCCTTTTTGCTGGGCTTTTTCTTTTGCTGCATCCATCATCTCTTTCAAACCTTGAGGGTTCGCTGTTGACAAGGTCATATGGCCATGGCCCTGTCATCTAAACTCACAACTCAAGCAATGCAAGGAATGCAAGAAATGCCAGCTTATATTATTATTATTATTATTATTATTATTATTATTATTATTATTATTAACTTGTATATGCTTCATAAGCTAGAATATAAACCATAAAGATATCTTGGTTATCACAGTTTAATACAATGTGTATGCAAAACCGATGAATCAAATGAGTAATGACTTGCATATAAAAGGCAGATGAGGGTAGATTCAATTTAGGTAAGTGTGCACAAAAATAAAAAAATAAAAATACAATAATGGAAAATAATATTTATGAAAACAAGTAAATAAGAAAGTGAAAAATAATTATGGTCAGAAATTTTTGATGAATCAGAACACTCGGTAAAAACAGAATAATCAAATTAGGGTGAAACTCTGATGATGAACAGTTCTAAATAAAAGTTTATAGAAAAGAAGAGAAAAATATAATAAGATCCTTCAATTTAAGTTAAAAAACAGAGTTACATCACTTCTAATGTGTTTATGATGTAATGTGATTTTGTAATGTAATAATGATTTAATTTCTATGACATGACATAAGGGAATCAAATTACCACAAACACCAAAATTAAAAAAGTCTAAAGCTACAGGGTGCTTTCCGTGATATAAAAATTATAAATTGCAAAATAGTAAAGCTATGGCTATCTAAATTGTTTTCATTCCAAGATTACATTAATAAGAGAAATTTATTAATATGAAGTGGTGAAATTAAAGGATTTAAAGCTGTCAAGAAATATGGATAGACATTGCAAATCTAAGATGATAACGAAAGGAAATTCGTATAATGTTTCTGTGCATGAAAAAGTGAAAACATTTATTAATTTTCTGTAGCATCATTAATTAATTAAAATATTTGATTTTGGACTCTATAGAAATTTTTTAAAAAAATTGAAAGACTTGAGTGTTTTGTTTTAAGAAAAATAAAAACATAGTTCAAAAAAGACAAAGTTTTAAGCCCTAAAGTATAAGTAACAAGGAAACAACTGGAAGAAGCATGGGTAATGAAGAAGTAAAATATGTGGTAGTTCATTAATCACATTTCATACTTAATCTGGACACATTTTACGACTCCCTTTGTAAACCTGTTGTTTGTTTTATAGGGCTACAATGATAAAATATGATCAAATGAAAGTTTAAGGTAGGCTGTTGAAAGGGGTTAAGACTAGTGATTGAAAATAAGGCTAATGAATAAAGTAGAAAAGAAAGCAAATTTAAAACAATTATATAAAAAGATGAATGAAGCTAGGGAGAGTGCCTATGTAAAATATATATATATATATATATATATATATATATATATATATATATATATATTATATATATATATATATATATATATATATAAGATATATATATATATATATATATATATATATATATATATATATATATATATATTTTTATATATATATATATATACAAGAGTATATAAGATATATATATATATAGCAGTTATATATATATATGTTATATATATATATATATATATATATATATATATATATATATAGTTATATATATATATATATATATATATATATATATATACAGTATATATATATATATATATATATATATATATATATATATATATATATATATATATATATATATATATATATATATATATATATATATATATATATATATATATAATCATTATGCATAAAAAAAAGCTTGGCAGATGAAGATGGAAGAGAGGTATTTAAAAAAGAATTAAGTGGTGGGAGAAGTAGCAATGTAACAACAATTAATCTCAGGCAAATATTTAACCATTCCATCAAGAAAAGATCATGAAAATAAGTAAGAAAGGAAATGATAATAGTGAATGAGATGCATTTGTAAATATTTGGTAAACGATGGTCAAGCTTGTTGAAAAAGTTATGAAATATGTGACAGATAATGAAAGTTAGATGAAATACTTTGAAGAATTCTGTATCCAGGAATGCAAAAGCATCGAGATGAGCAAAATTTATGATCAAAGAAATGTCGGTAAAAATGATCGAAAATAAGACCAGATTACTTAATTAATTAATAATTAAAGAAAACTAAGAACATAATAAATGTAATTAACACCAAATATGAAAAGGTATTTTCAGTGTGGGATTTCAATGTTGAGGTAAGAAAAAATAAGATGACTCTACAACCAATAATTAAAATGAAAAGTACAGATAAAAACTTATGAGCTTTTTAATACGTGTTATCATACAGGAAAAGTCTCTAAATACTGATTTTACAAACTAACAATAGCTCTTTCATTTCAATAATAAAAAATGAATAAAAATTAACAAAAATATGCTGAAATCTTTACATTTTAAAATTTTATAGATTTTAATTCTCTTCAGTCTGGCATTCCTTCTTTTTAAAGTATAAAGCAATAGAAGAAGTCACCAAAGGATAAATTAAATTTAAGAAAAAATTTGCAATAAAAAAGCGAACTACACAAAAAATCAAAAACATGCATGGCAGTAGTAGTAGTAGTAGTAGTGATAATAATGATAATAATAATAATAATAATAATAATAATAATAATAATAATAATAATAATAATAATAATAATAATAATAATAATAATAATAATAACAATAATAATAATAATAAAAATAATAATAATAATAATAATAATAATAATAATAATAATAATAATAATAATAATAATAATAATAATAATAATAATAATAATAATAATAATAATAATCCATGTTATGAAAGCAACAACATACATAATATAAGAAATTGAATATTAATAATATAGTAGCTCTGAGAAAATTTGGTGTGGCAATTAAATGTAAAAAAAAAAGCTCTGCCTAATAGTTTTGATAGTTTTCTAATGTTATGAAAATAAGGTTATTATAAGATTATTTTTTAAACCCAAATTTTGAATATCCTAACAATATTACTGTCAGCTCTTTTGATACTGTTTGCTAAAATGGGTTTGACGTATGTTATGTAACATTATTTCTTTTAATATGGCAATTATCCATGTATTAAATATATTAATTTCATATAAATTTAGTCCTTTCCTTTCTCTGCACAAGGGAATCAACTAAAGATATAGCATTCACTGAACCTAAAAATAACCGAAGACCGAGGATTAGAAGTTTAATATAAATATATAAGATTAAATTCAGATTTTATTTTTAAGATTTGAAAGTACAATAGATAATTTCTCAGTATAGACACAGGGAATTTACATAAGTCTTCCAGAGGAACACAACAGAAACTAACTGTGAAACCTTCAGAGATGTAACATATATTTAAATTCCTTTCATTAAGACGGTAAAGTTCAAAATTATGAAGTAAGGATCAAAAAATTGAATACTATTAAAAAAAAAACTAATCCAATAAATAAAATGTAGAAGTATTTGTTTCTACTTTCCATCAGATAGAATTAGAAATGAAACATTTGTATTTCACAAAATGAGATAAAATTCATATATAACATTTCAAACTAGTCTCTAGAAATATCCACCAACAATATATCAAAAATGTTATGGCAACAGGTCCTCAGATGTGCATAGACACAAGCTATAAATCAGAAAAAATTATATCAAGAGGGAAAAAAAGCAGATAAATTAAATAGCTCAGAAGAGGCTGGGAGCCAAGGACAAGCCTAAAGTTAATCTCCACACAGAAATAGGGCAAAAATAGTTGTATCCCTTGCTTGGCGAGGGCGACACAAGAAGTAGGAAAGAAGGACAGGGAGCTAATATCATGAAGATAAAGAGTCAAAGATTATCAAAGAATGCAAGAATAGTACTCCAAACAAAAGTATATAAGTAAAGAGGATGCAAAATCACAATTATTAGTTTTTTTTGGATATCCGCTTAGCAACTACTGTAACATGATCTTTCTATGAGAACTTACTTTTTATTTTTTCAAAACAATGTTACATTATTAAGGAAGAGATGATTGTGCCATTGAAGACAGGAAGATGGGAAAAAGCTTTTGAGAGAAAAATGTGGCCAAGTTCTCAAAAAGTTAAGATTCATATGGTTGAAGACAAGGCAAATAACTTATCTAGAAGAAAAGGAAGTGGAAGAGTTGAAATGAATAGAAGAGTGAAGAATTGAACTATCAGCTAATGAGTGGACTGGATTGGAGGAGAACTTAGAATATTGTTACTGAAAAGCAGAAAAAATGTGGGATTTGAACCGAACTTTAGGAATATACTATTATTAGAAAAGAAAAGTTGTTTCATCAACAACTGCTGATAAGGAAAGATTTTAAGAAACTAGAAATTATTGATCAAGTGAAAGTAAAAACTTAAAAGGAGGAGGGAGAGAGCTTAGAAAGAAAAGGTTTGGGAAATGTAAAGTGACATCACAAAAGTCTTCCTTTGATTTTCAAGAACAGAAAACCCAATATCATTAGGTTATGAAAGACGAGATAGATTTACTTTAAAATTGGATAAAGTTGAAAGTAACCAATTTGACATGATACCTTTAAAGAAACTAATAAATTTCTCATAAAGAATGTCATAAGAAAATACTTTGAATTTATACACATTTACGAAAGTTCTTTCAGTTACCATTTTATTCAAATAATAGAAAATCTAAGATTATTTTATATTAAAAGCAGGGTTGCAGTCGCAAAAATTATTTTTCATCTGCCTCTTCTTCACTTGGGATTCTTGACTCTGGCTCCACCAAAGTTGAGACTTTCCATGACCCTTAATTATATTTATTTTTCTGTATGTAAGTTATACGCTTATTCATTTCTACACTGTAACTCACAAATGTCCACTTTGAAAGCTTTCAATAGGGCCTGGCACAAAGCAATGATTTCCAAATTTTGGTCTTTTTGTATCTATCTGTCTCACTAATTTCCTTTCCAGCTGTTCTATAGCAGAATTTGTAGATGGCCAGCATAAATCCTTTATATCCATAATACTTGTGGTTCTAGGGATTTTGTCCTGTCCCAACTCTTTTTCAACAATTTGTCAATGACCTTCTATCTGTTACTTCATCGTCTATTTACTTTAATGCTGATGATTCCACCTTTCATTATTCTTTTCACCTTGAAAGACATTCCATTCAGCTTCAAATAGCCATTCCTCGGGGGCATCCTTGGGGCAACTCACCTCTATTCTTTCTCACATTTCTCATTGGGGCTGAGAAAACATGGTCATTCTCAATGCATCAAAAACTCAGTTCTTTAATATTATTGTATTTCCTTTTCTTGTGATCATTCTTTGAAGTATTACATTATTTCTATCACTAAACAAACTTTTAAGAGCTTGGGTGTTTTGAGCTGTCTTCAGAACTTCTTCAAATCACTTCAGTTGTTTGTTCTATATGGTGCCTTTGTTCATCCTTGTACGAAGTCAGCATCACACATCTGTGGCAGTTCCACTCATCAGCCCTTCTTAAAAGGGTGGAATCAGAGGCTTTCACATTACTGACTCTCCTCCTGTCACTGTCTCTCTCCAATCTCTTTCCTAACATAGAACTGAACTGTTGCATCACAAACTTTTCTTTCGAATTTCCTAATATTAGCATACCTCCTCCTCTGAGGAGAGGTCATGCGAGTTATCAATCTACAGTCTCATTATTTCATTCTCTTACCACAAACTAACCACCAAGCTCTTTCTTACATGTACACAACTGGTAAAGTCTGGGACTCACTTTGTAAGGCTTAAACCATTTCAAACACGGTGTATCAGTTCACACTGCTCTTTCATTGTATGACCTCTCTTTTTTATTTCCCAACTCTGGTGGGTTTCATGCGAGTCTCCAGCCTTTCTCACCGGAGAATATATATATATATATATATATATATATATATATATATATATATATATTTTAATAACCAATAGCTTAATATATATATATATGCTATATATATATATATATAACTATATATATGTATAATAATACTTATAGTGTTCTCCTCTCCCTTTCTCTCTCACGATATATATATATATATATATATATATATATATATATATATATATATATATATATATATATATATATATATATATATATACAGGTGAATAGTCATTATACTTTGGCAATTTCAAAGTTCGTTAACAAATGTAGTGTCTACATCTACATCAAAGCCTATGCAGAATCTTATAAAATTTTATAACCTGCGACTATTATACGTGCACAAAGTCATATTATCCCAATACAAAATTACAGTAGAGAAGTGTAATTTTACTGTTATTTGTAAAACATTATGGTTAATCAAGTTTCAACATCATCCGAAATTTTAAAACATTCAAACTCTGCCTCCATCTCTAATGTTTCTGCTTCAAACTACTTAGCCCATGATACAGCGTCTTAGAGATAGTTCAAACATTACAGTGATGTTATCTTGCTTAACTACATCAACAACCTCAATGGTTTCTTGACGTTCAGATATTATCACCGACATTATTTAACAATAAAAAAACACCTATCCTGAAGTGATCTCTCTTCCAGAACTAACCACCTAACAAATAATTTAATTAACTTAAAAACTATCTCTAAAACAAAATTATTCTAATAATTAATCAACATACTATAACAAATTTTGAGGTTTTCAAAGGAAACTTTTATGAAGCTTAAAATTTAAACTTATTTAAAAAAGAAAAATAAATAATAATAATAAAAAAAAGCTAAAACTTACAGCATCTGAATCTGCTGGTGTGTGCATATCACAATAGGCAGCTTTCCTAACAGTAACTGATGTACCAACAGCATTTGTTTCTCTGATAGCATCAATCTTCATATGTAAACCAGCTTGTTGTGCACAAGTAACATGAAATGCTATAATATATATATATATATATATATATATATATATATATATATATATATATATATATATATATATATATATATATATATATATATATATATATATATATATATATATATATATATTTATATATATATATATATATATTTCATCTTATATTCATCCACCTCCTATCCCCAGATTGGGGGGTGAGGCGCGTATCATACACCGGAACAGAAAAGTAGAAGAACATGAAGCGAGTCAAAAAGAAAGGCCCGCCCCCTTTACACCCTAAGGGAGAACTTGTCACAGTCAGAAAAATCCACCCTAGGGCTTCGCAAGACTGAGATGGACCCTCACTGTGGTATCTCATCAATGAAGGGTTCATCCCTTGAGAAAGGCCCACAACTATACTCCCTCACGAAACCCAGCCATTCACTCTTGTTATACATCTTTCTATTCTCCTCTACCAAACTCACATTCCTCTCCTTCAGGCATTCCTTTACTGACTCAACCCACTTTTTTTCCGATCTTCCAGCTGGTCAATTACCATCACACTCACCACTATACATCTGCTTAACCAACCGACTATCGTCCATTCTTTCCATATAACCAAACCATTTCAATGTACTCTCGTTTATTCAATCATTTACGCCGTTTTTCACACTACACAACCCTCTTAATGCATTCATTCCTCATTTTATCAATTCTTCTCACGACTAATACCCCCTAAGATTGTCTATCTGAAAACATTGTACCCTAGATCTATATCTCTTATTCTAGAGTTCAGACCATAGTTTCACTACTACACATTAACACAGGTAACAACATACCCTCATTAAAAACCCTAGCGCATTCAAGACTTAGTCCCTTAACATCCACAAAGGATTTAATTGCATCATCCACCTTCCTAAAATTCACAACTTTCCTACTACACTCTGCACCATCCGTTCCCTTTTCATCCAACATGTATCCTAAATATTTAAGCTCAGATACTTGTTCCAGATGCTCACCATTTAACATGACTGCACACCTCGGACTCTCCTCACCCACTACCATAACCTTACTCTTATCTACATTCATTCACTTTTAAACCCCTTCTTTTAAACACTATGCCAAAACCCTCAACCAAACCTCTCAAACTCTCTTCAGATTCGCCACACAAAACCAAACCATTTGCACACAATAAACTGGGTACGCTCCACTATCTTCCATTCTCCATCTTTCTAACACCTTTCCCTGCCACCCCTACCTCTATTCTTTCATAAAACCATCCATATACAAATTAAATAACCAAGGAAACATAACACATCACTGCCTCACTCCACTATTAATATGAAACCAATAACTTTCAACTCGATTTATTCTCACACACGTTTCGCTATCATCTTAAATACTTGTAATTCAGTTCAGGCTACCACCATGCCTCCATATATATATATATATATATATATATATATATATATATATATATATATATATATATATAAATGTATAGGGGGTTTATTAATGTTTGTATGTTTAGTTTGAATGTATATATAAATGTAATAATAATAATAATATGTATGTATGTATGTGTAATATGTATGTATGTAATAATATGTGTGCACTTATGTGTTAATAATGTGTGTGTGTAATAATGTGTAATAATATTATGTATGTGTAATATTGTAAACAAAGAATGTGTGTTTCTTATTATATATATATATATATATATATATATATATATATATATATATATATATATATATATATATATATATATATATATATATATATGATATATATATATATATATATATATATTGGTGGTGCTGGTTTGGGATAGCCTTTCTTAAAGTTCGATTTCCTGTGGTCTTGTTTTGGGTTATTTGTAGTTTTCTTATATTTCCCTTTGTCAGTAATGGTTGTCATGTTCGTGAGCGTGTTAGTGTGGATAAGTGTGTGATGGTGTGTCAGTGTCAGTGTCTCAGTGTGTGTGAGGTCCAGATGTGTGTCAAGTGTTATGCCCAGGATTTTAGGAGTTTTGTTTAATGGTCTAGCTGTGTTGTTTATGAAGATTTGAGGGGGGGGGGTACAGAGTTGTCGGTCTGTGGTAATTAGAGTGATAGATGATTTATTTGGTGAAGCGAACATTCTATTGTTGGTCAGCCATGTTTGAATTTGGTTGATATGTTGTTGGGTCAGATTTATAGCTGTGTTTAGGTTCTGGTGTGTAATGGTGATGTCATCTGCGTTCGTTATTATGTTTATGTGGTCTGTTTGTGGTCGTGGGAGATCGGCTGTGAACAAGTTGAAGAGGGTGGGGGATAGGATTGCTTCTTGAGGTACGCCGTTATTGATGTTTACTGTACGGGATTTTTTGTTGTTTGTCTGTATTTGAGCTGTTCTCGGTGATAGGAAGTTAGATATCCATTCTGTAAATTAATGAGGATATTTGATATTAATATTTTATGGATTAAGTTGTGTTTAGGAACTGTGTCAAAAGATTTGTTGATGTCTATTGCTATAAGTATTGTTTTGTGTGTGTGGGTTTAAAATTTAAGCCATTTATTATTGGTTGAATGATTTTGTTGGAAGCTGTGTTGAAACTTTTGTTTGGGGGTGTGGTGTAATTTTGTTCAAAATGAGTTTTTCTAAAAGTTTACATAGTGTGGATGGTAGTGAGATTGGACGGTAAGAATAGGGGTTTTTACAGGGTTTCAACTTTGGTAGGATAATTACTCTTTTCCAGATGGAGAGGATAAAATTTAAATTGATGGAGCTATTGTACACATGCGCTAGTTGGGTTAATGCGGTGTTCCCTAGGTGTTTCAGATGTTGTCAGGGCCTGTTGATGATTGAGTATTTGAGGGACTTTATGGAGTTTTCTAATTCAGTTGTGGTTATTTCTGTTTGGTCGTGGTTGCATTTTATTCTCTTGAGGGCTTTGATTATTTTCCTATTTTGTGAGTGTGTGTGGGTTTATGACATTGTTTTGTGAAGTGTGTTGTGAGGATGTTTGTGTGTTGTTTTGTCGCATGTGGGTTTTGTGAGCTTGGATTTTTGACAGATTCATTGGTGTTCATTTGGAAGTTGTTTGCAATGTTCAGAATTTTTATTGTATTCCACATTCTATTGTTGGTCGTGTTTTGAAAGTTTTTTGTAAGAAAAAATTGAAAGTTATTCAAGGAGTGTGTTTTTGTTTTGTTTGGTTTATGATCTGGGTGTTTAGAGTATTAATTTGTGTTCAAGTTTGCTGTGTTTGTTGTACTGTGTTTTTAAGTGTGTCACATTATTTGATTAAGTTTTCGATTCCAGGTGTTAAGGTTGGGTTATATTTTTTGAGGTATCCCTGGAGTATATTTTGACTCAAGGCTTTTTGAATAGTTAACATAAAGTTTTGGATAGCTTTATTTAGTGTAGAGGTATTTGTGATGTTTAAAGGATGTGTGTTGTTTTCTATAAGATCAATGAATTTTGTCCAGTAGGATTTTTTGCAGTTTGTATACGTTTTCCTGAATGGGTGGTTTATTTTGTTAGAGTTTTGATATTTTATGATAATAGGGAGGTATTTGGAGTTTAGATCAGTTTGTATTGGCCAATGTAGTTTAGTGTGTAGATTTGGAGAGTATAGTGTTAAGTCTGGTGATGTGTATGATTGGTTTGTTTGTGATGGTATTCTGGTATGGCAGTTTTTGTTGTTAAGAATGTTTAGATGATCTAGGTTTAATATAAGGTGGGTTCCTCTAAGGCCTGCTTCTTGGGCATTGTACCATGTTGGAGGGTAATATATATATATATTAATATTTGTATTTATATAGTAGATTTATATATTGTAGATACCGTACATATATTAGATTTCATATATTATATTATATATATATATATATATATATATATATATATATATACTGGTTTGCAAAGGCAGGGGGCTTACCAAATTCCATCAGAGTTGAGGGAAGTTTGAAAGTGTGCAGGTCAAAGGTAGTTGTTAATAGTTAATGGGAGTTTGTTCTAGAATCTACCAGTGGAGTACATGTAAGAATGTGCATAGAGGTTAAGTCTGGGGTTAGAAAGTTGAATAGAGAAAGGAATGAACTGTGTAGAAAGGCGTGTCACACAAGACCTTCTCAATGGAGGAGGTATGGGTTTGAAGAGTTCAGAAAAGCAGTGCCTAGCGATAGAATAAAAAGTGATGAAACAATTCGAAGAGTAGAGTGAAACTAAAGAGAGTTAGTAAGATCAGGATAGTTGATAAGATGAAAAGATGTTATAGTTGTTCATAAGATTATATCTAGCAGAAACATGAAAGAACTGAGTTCAAGGGATTTTGAAAACAACCTTGTTTTCAATGTCCTTCTAGCTGAAGGTAATTTCTGTTGTGAGGGAGGTTATTCAATAGTGAATAGTGAAGTTATCAGCATAGGAATAGACAGGTGAAGAAGTAATAGAGAGAAGGTCATTAATAAAGAGTTGAGAGTTGGAGA
>JABUQX010053424.1:47500-61891 GCA_015478945.1 Trachelipus rathkii
TTCTTTCCGATGCTTGTATCAAGGCACCTTACGCCCCAGATCTTGGGGCATTAAGAGGAAGGTGAAGATATATAATATATATATATTTATATATATATATATATTATAGTATATATATATATAGTATATATTTATACTATATATATATATATATATATATATATATTATAATATTATATATATATATGAGAGAGAGAGAGAGAGAAGAGAGAGATGAGAGAGAGAGAGGTGAGAGAGAGAGAGACGAGAGAGCAGAGAGAGAGAGAGAGCGAGAGAGGAGAAGAGAGAGTAGAGAGAGAGAGAGAGAGAGATGAGTAGATGAGAGATGAGAGAGAGAGAGAGTAGAGAGAGAGAGAGAGAGAGAGAGGAGAGAGAGAGAGAGAGGAGAGAGACGAGAGAAGAGAGAGAGATGAAAGATGAGAGAAGAGGAGATTGAGACTGAGAGAGAGAGAGAGAGAGAGAGAGCAGAGAGAGAGAGAAGAGAGAGAGAGAGAGGAAGAGAGAGAGAAGAGGAGGAGAGAGCAAAGAGAGAGAGAGGCGAGAGAGAGAGAGAGAGAGAGAGAGAGAAGACGAGAGAGAGATGAGAGAGAGAGATTGAGAGAAGGTGAGAGTATGAGAGAGAGAGAGAAGAGAGAGAAGAAGAATAAGAGAGAGAAGGAGAGGAAGAGAGAGAAGAGAGAGAGAGAGAGTAGAGAGAGAGAGAGAGAGAGAGAGAGAGAGGAGAAGAGAGAGAGAAGAGAGAGAGATGAGAGAGAAGAGATGAGAGACAAGAGAGAGAGAGAGAGAGAGAGAGAGCGAGAGAGAGAGAGAGAGATGAGAGAGGAGATAACACAAAAAGTATTGATTGAGAGATGAGAGAGAGAAAGTAATTGTTGACAAGAGTAAGATTATGGTTATGAGTGAGGAGAATCTTCGGTGTGAAGTTATGTTAGATGGTGAGCAAGTGAAATAAGTGTCTGAATTTAAATATTCATAATATATGTTAGATGAAAAGGGAATGGATGATGTAGTGTAGTAGGAAAGTTGTGAGTGGAAAGGTGGATGGTGCAATTAAATCCTTTGTGGATGTAAAGAGACTAAAGCCGTTTTCGTTTTTGCATTTGAGCTTACGAAATGTAAGAAATGATAGATTTCCGTTTCGTTTTGTCATAAATTAGGGTGTGCATTCGAGGCATAAATGCTTCACCAAAGCATAGGAATTTTCCTTGAATTCTGTAAGGTTGCTATTTCCCGTGCTTACCGAACTTAAGCAAGTTCTTACGAAAAAAATGTAAAGTGTGAAATTATGTTAGATGGTGAGCAGCTGGAACAAGTTTCTGAGTTTAAATATTTAGGATTTATGTTGGAAGAAAAGGGAGCGGATGATGCAGAGTGTAGTAAAGTTGTGAATGGCAAGAAGGTGGCTGCAGCAATTAAATCGTTGGTCGATGTTAAGGGACGAAATCTTGAGTGCGTTGGGGTATTACATGAGGGTATGGTGTTACCTGTGTTAATGTATAGTAGTGTGATTATGGTCTGGAATAAGAGGTATTGATGCTGTAAGTACATATGAGTTCAAGTTATGGACAATTTAGGGTGCGGCTTAGATGTTAGAATACATTGATAAAATGGGAATGTCTATCGTATTAGAGAGTTTTATGTGGTGTGAAGAAAGGGTTAAAAGGAATTGAGAATAAATGAATGTACGTTGAGATGGTTTGCTAGTGGTAGATTGGATGATAATTTATTTAGTTTTAGATGGGCGGATGTATAGTGGTTAATGTGGTGCTGGAATTCGACTGGCTGGGTAGATCTTTTGAAGAATAAGTTATTGAGTCCAGGTTAAATGAATGCCTTGAAGGAGAGAAATGTGAATTTTGCAGAGGCGAAAAAAAAAAAGGAAAGAATAAAAAAAAAAAAAAAGTTTTTTGGGAATTGGGATAGGTGGGGTGGAAAAAAAAAGTTTTTGTAGGAGTATGGTTGTGGCCCACCTTGGGTCAAGGGGATGAACCCCAACATTGACGAGAATGCGGCCATAGTTCGAGGGTCCGTCGCAGTCCCGTGAAGCTCTAAGGTGGGATTTTTCTGACTCGCACGAGTTCTCAACTATTAAAGATATAAGGGGCAGTAAGGATGGGCTTTCCTTTTCGTACTTGTCATATTCTCTCTAATAACTACTTTTTCTTCGGTTTCCGGTGCATGTCACGCACCTTACCCCCAGTCTTGGGGAGAGAAGTTGGAAGATGATGATGATAATAATTTAAAAATATAAGATGTTACAAAATCTTGATGTAGAATTTATATCTACTAGGTATTTGTTTTCAAACGCTGATCAATTTTTCAAGTTTTAATTGTTAATAAGTATAATAAAAAATGAACCTACTGTGTTGGCAAAGCAAACTTCTGGTATCCACATTGCACAAACAACATGCGCCCATCGTCCATCATCTGTCTGTTTGAATGCTCCACCTTTATTTGGGCATAATGCGCAATCTACAGCTCGAGATGGTGACTGCAAGCAACGACGACACAGCCACTGGCCTTCCGGAATGTAAGGAACACCATAGCATTCCTGAAAATTTAGTAAAGTTTGAGCACCTTACTGCCAAATTTTTTATAATCAAAAACAAAAAAAAGTAAATATATGTAATAATGTGTGTTTTTGTTATTATTATTATTATTATTATTATTATTATTATTATTATTATTATTATTATTATTATTATTATTATTATTATTATTATTACTATTATTATTATTATTATTATTTTAATATTATTATTATTATTATTATTATTATTATTATTATTATTATTATTATTATTATTATTATTATTATTATTATTATTATTATTATTATTATTATTATTTTATTATTACAATTGTATCAATCAATTTAAATCAAACCTGATGCACTGCTAAATTGCACATATCACAGAAAAGGATCACATTGCTGTTTTGACATTCTCCATCCATACAAATACAACAAACAGCATCTTCATCAATTGGAGCTCCTGTTTCTCGTCCAGAGCTTTGAGCCTTTTTAAAATTAAAAAAAATGTATTTTAATTGAGGGAAATGAAATATATATCATTTTATTATTATTTTTTTTATCTTTATCCTCCCTTGTCTTCCCAATAGATGTAGGGTATGGGTTCGCAACACACACAGAAAATGAAACAATTAAGTAGATCATGGCGTAAGTTGAAATCATCCCCTCCATACCCTTAACTAAGAGCTCGTCTCAGTCCAAAAAAAAAAATTAACCCTAGGGCTTCACAAGACTACTATAGTGGGGCTAATCTGCCAAGCCCATGTATAAATATTTAACTTATTTATAAATATTTCCATAAGCTTATAATCATTGCACTTCTCTCCATATACTAATTTTTTGACTTCTTAGGAAAGATAACAAATTTTCAGAAATAAAATCTTTTTTCTTTGTTTACGCCAACATTATAAGTAGCTCTTCTCACCAGTGAAAGAAACGCCAATCTAACATCTGCAAATCGTGAGTATTTAAAACATGTATCATATCACTTTCATTATTATTCCTGTGAAATTACTGTCCATACTTGGTTTGTTGATGATGTGACCAAACTCATATTGTAGTATGTCAATAATACTGCCTTCCACACACAGATTTATTAACTGAATTTGAAGAGGATTTGTCAGCTCCAACCTCTCCTCGCTATCCTCTGATTTTAAGACCCTTTTCGAGGGACAAGTTTCCCGAAGGGTAAATTCATGTTTTATTTTCATTTATTTATTTATTTTATTTCTTTGATTAACTGATCGAGACATGGAATATAATGCGAGTCTTACATTATATTCCTGATTTCGGCTGCAGGATCATCTGTTACAGATCAGCCATTTCAGTTGCGGGATTCTCTGATTCCAGATCAATCAATTTCGGTTTCAAGATCTTTTCATTTATTCCCAGATTGCAGATTGCAGATTCTTGCCTTTTTCGAAACTGATTATAGACTGCAGTCAGTTCTGTCATTTCTTCTTTTCGTTACAAGAGTAACTTATCAGAACTGAAAAGGAACTATAGAATTTAAGTGTGCATTCCCCTTTTCGAAGTTGCATCATATTTATTCATCATGTATTACAGTTGTTACACATCTTGTTCCATTTATTATCATATATGTTTTTTAGTAACATGGAATTTTGAAAGCTGATCTTACCATCTTATTTTCGTCTCACAGTAATTAACAGTCACAGGGTCATATGTACCTGCGTTCATCATTTTAATAGATAATTTTTATGATTACTTTTTCCCCCCTGGTTTGAACCACTTGTGCTCTACTTGGTGGCATAGCAACAGCTATACAACCTGCATGTCTTGCAGGCCAGAGTTGTTTTTTTCAGGTTACTGCAGTAGCTGTTGTCAAACACTGGTTCAATTTCGGAGGGGATATTACATCGTTTTGATTCAAGGTGGGCACAATTTACTGTTAGGCAATCATTTAATTAATAATAGATCTCTACCATACTGTATTAGTTCATGTCTTTTTTTCCGACCTTGGATCACTGTATTTAGTCTTAGTAATTTAGGTATTAAGTGGGAAATACAAACTTTTTTGGGGGGAATATTTTTGTTTTGATTGTTTGTAGTCGTACACTTCGGGACGTCATTTGCTATCTTCCAATACCCCCACTGGGTCACACATTCATTTTTTTTGTACAACACCCTCACTGTGGTATCTCGTTAATATGGGGTTTATTCCCTGAGCCAGGCCCCACAACCATATCCTCTTACAAAACCCATCCATTCACTCCTATTATGCACCTTTCTTCTCCTCTCAGTCAAGCACATTCTTTCCTTCAAATATTCCTTTACTAACTCAATCAGCATTTTCTTTGGTCTCCCAGCCAGTCGATTCCCAGCAAACTCACCACTATAGTTAGTTAATTGCCACTGAACCTCTATCCCATGAATTTTGGGGTTCATTAACTACCGCAGCAGGGTCTTTGGTCAGGGGAAATTGTGTTACACATATTTACTAACCTGGTGGATTATAATGTCAAGATTATTTAGGCTTGATAAAACAAGTCCTGTTTCAGCTCAACGCATTTGGAAATTCTAGAAACCGTGAACGTGGTTTCACATCCAAATGAGTGGACAATCTTATGCTACAAGCATGAGGAAGTGTTATTTTGTATGTTATAATATAGATTGTTCTGTTGTTTATGTTGGTTATGTTTTTAGTGATGTGTGAGTATTGAGATTAATGTAATTCTCCATGCTCCAAACTGAAGTTAAATATACCTGAAAATCTCCTAAGTATTTAAAAAAAAAAACAAAAAAAAAACTTTTATATAAATTACACAATAGTTCAATTCTAACTAAACATTACTGATAGCTAGATGTTAGCCTGATATATTACCCATTGCTTAATTAATCTTTCAGAAAGTTGTGGTTGCTACACCTTTAATATAATACTGGTATAGGTGTGTATTGGTAATTTTGAGATATAGGTACTTGATATCAGAAACGACAGTTATGTACTATTGGTGCTCGGTATTGGTCAAACTGAAAAGTTTGGTATTAGTAAAATTTTGGAAGTGCTCAATCCCTAATTAAAATGCATTAAAAAAAAAAGTACTCAATTTTAATTTGATTAAAAAAAAATACAATTTATTAAAACTATTAAGAAATAAAATAAACCAAATTTAAATTTTTGAAATTTTTCAAAATTCAACAATTTAAGTAAGTAATTTACGAGGTAAATATTAAATTAGGAAACAAAAATAAAATATGCATGCAAATGAACATTGTAAATTACAAAGTTGTTGTCAACAAATAAAAATATTTTAAACAAATTTAAAAACCTGAAAAAAAGATTCCTTTTCCAATCTGTCCATCAAAAGCTCAAAATTTTCCATGGAGACTAAATCTAAATTTTCTGATGTTCTTTTCTCATTTATTGTACTTAACCAAGCTCGATCTTCTTCATCCATATCATATTCTACTTCTTTATCTAATTCCTCTGGACTCTTCTCTACAAATCTTTAATATATATATATATATATATATATATATATATATAGTTTGGATATATAAATAATATATTATATTTCTATATATATATATATATATATATATATATATATAATATATATATATATATATATATAATATATATATAGTATATAGTATATATATATATATATATATATTAGGGTTGGGATTAAAAAAACCGTTCGTTTTTTTTAAAAAAAAAACACGTTTTTTTTTTTAAAAAGACCAAAGGCCAAAATTTTTGGGTTTTTTTTGTTTTTTTTTAAATTACTTATTTTTCATATATATCAAGTCTTTTTAGGGTATTTAGCATTAAAATACAGTAAATACAATATGTTAAAAGAGGTATACAATATATAAAGTAGAGTTTAGTACTTAATAAAGGTTTTTATTAGTGCTCTAGGGCATATAATTATTACATTCCACATGAATCTGATATTATTATTATTATTATTATTATTATTATTATTATTATTATTATTATTATTATTATTATTATTATTATTATTATTATTATTATTATTATTATGATTAATATTATATATATTATATATATATAGTTTACTATAATATATAATATATATATATAATATATCTATTATATTATATATATAAATATATATATATATTATATATATATATATATATATATATATATTTTAATATATATATATATATATATATAGTATATTATATATATATATATATATATATAATATAATATTATATATATATATATATATATATATATATATATTTTTTTCTCCCCAAGACTTGGTGTAAGGTGCGTAACAAGCCATCAGAAAAGAAAAGCAGTAGAGAATATGACAAAAAGTCGAAAAGAAGCCCAGCCTTACTTACCCTTCCCTCTGTTCCATTAATTAGTAAGGACTGGTCGCAGTCAGAAAAATCCACCCTATAACGCTTAAGGGACTGCCACGGACCCTCACTATGGTAAATCGTTCAGTATAGAGGGTTTCAATTCCCTTGACCTCAGGTGGGCCTAACCATACCCATCCAAAACACAAGCCATTCTCTCTTTTTATGCACCTTTATTCTCGATTCTGCCAAACTCACATTCTCTCCTTCAGACATTCCCTTTTACTGGACTCAATCCACTTTTTTCTTCGATCTCCCAGCCGGTCGTTTTTCAACACACTCACTATACATCTGCTGAAAAACCGACTATCATTCATCCATTTCCATATGACCCAAACCATCTCAACATACTTTCATTTTTCTCTCATTTTATCTTTACGTTTTACCACACACTCTTCTAATATGTTAATTCCTCTTTTTAATCATTCTTCACCTAAGCATGCCCTAAAAGATGTCCAACTGAACACATTGAACTTTAGATTCATATACCTCTTATTCCAGGACATAGTCTCACCTACTATACAATAACACAGACAACAACATACCCTCACATAACGCTCATGTAAGACCCTAGCGGACTAAAGACTTAGTCCCTTTACATTCACCAACGAATTTTAGATTGCACCCAGCCACCTTCCCTACCATTCACACTGATTCGTTCAGTTGTTTAACTTTCCTACTAAATCAGCATCATCCCGTTCCCTTCTCATCAACATATACCCTAAATATTTTTAAAGCTCAGACACTTGTTCCAGCTGCTCACCATCTGACATAATTTCACACTGAGGACTGTCCTCACCACAACCATAACCTAACCCTTATCTAACGCTTTAGCTTTCACAAACGCCTCCTTTTCAACACATCCGCTGCCAAATATCTCTACCAAATCCTCTCAAACTCTTCAGATTCGCCCCATCACAAAACCAAATCATCAGCATATAATAGGTAGGGGCACCCTCACACTCATCTCCATGCATTCATACACCATTTCCTGTCACGCCCAACTTCAATTCTTTCATAACCCAATACGCCCATATACAAATTGAATAACCAAGGAGACATTAACACAACCCTGCCTCACTCCGCTATTAATATAAACCAATCACTTTTGATCACCATTTTTTCTTACACACACACTCACTATCGTCATACATACTTTTGATTCCATCAGAAGCCTAATCCACCAACACTATACATACTAACACCTGCCATAAACCTTCGCTATTAACTCTATCATACCCCCTGGTTGCACCATCCATAAAACCTAAATTACACATTTATTCTTCTCTTCTCACACTTTTCTCTGCTTATCATTTGCTTTCAAATGTAAAGATTTGATCCACACTCCTCTATACTACTCTCCTAAAGCCCCTTGTTCTTCAGCCAATCAGTCCCTTCAGTCACCTTTGGCGGCACTCTTTCGAACCAAAACAAGCCAGCCATATATCTTCCTACCACTCATAAACTAAATCTAATTTTCTACCGTTCCCCTTTCTCTTCCCTTACCCTTATAATAAAGGTACTATACTGCTTCTCCTCAATCCCTCTAAACTATAACCCTCCATCAACGCTTTATTAACACAACTTTCAAGATCCAATCAATCACCATCTGTCTCCATTCTTGATCTTTAACCAGTATATTCAATCAATTCTGCGATTTACCATTCTTAAACTTTCTCACTCTAGCCCATTTCCTCCTCTTTGCTAATAACCTCATCCCAAAATACCTATTCCTTCTTGTTCCCACACACACACACACAGTCATTATCCCCTCATCATTACTGCCATATTATACGATTTTTCAAAGTGTTCTTCCACACTCCACTCACATCCATTCCTTTCATCAGTTACAAAAACACCATCCCAATTCATTATCTAAGCAGGTTCCCTATTCTAATTCTTACCTTTCGCGCTTCCTTCCGAAGAGCTTTTCTATTCCCTTGTATGTCCCCATTCATCCTCCTTCCAAACTGTTCATTTCCTCTTCTTTTCTCCTTTAACGTATGCATCTTTTAGCATTCCCTTTTTTCCCCTTATATAATTCAAGCCATCTTTCTTTTTGAACTCAATATTTGCCTTTTTAGTACATTCCCAGCTTCTTTTTACTTTTAACCGCTTCATCATCCCATCTTCATTCCACCACTCAACTGTTATCATTCTTCTTCCTACTTTAGCACACCCCACATACTTCTTTTGCCCTGCTAACAATTGCTTCCTTCATATTGCTTGCAGATTTATTCAGTTTCAACTTGTTCACATTCAACTGATTTACTTGGAAGCGTTTCTTACAATAATTATCCTTATTACCTTGTTCACTAATCTTCTCACTCTTAATTTTACCCACTTCCTTCCGTATCACCTTCTCCATCCAAGCCCCCACATAACTTAATTTTACATAAATCAACATAATGATCCGATAATCCCCTTCTCATTCCTAAACCCCCTCACTGATTTAACCTTCCAATAAATACTTCAACATCTTCTTCACCACACAAAATCAATCATACTTCACTTTCGTACCATTCTCTACCTACACACCAACTCTAGTATACTTTATGGATACTCTTGTGTTTTAAGAAAGTATTACTTTATACACATACCTCTCCCCCACAGAAATCAATCACCTTCCCCTACCATTCTCATTTTCTCCTGACACCCCCAAAACCACCTGTTATAATCATCCTTTTTTTGAATCATATATATATATATATATATATATATATAATATATATATATATATATATCTATATATATATATATATATATATATATATATATATATTATATATAATATATATATATTATATATATTATATATTTATATACGAACCTCTGGTATATATAAATCCGTTATAGTCAATATTTCGGCCTAGAAGAGGTATTGGATACTACTGTCATAAATTTAAAACATTATCTTTAATATACATAAAAAGAGGTAATTTTAAAAAAAAACAAAAAAAAAACATTGTTTTAAAAAAAAAAAAACGTGTTTTTAAAAAAAAAAAAAAAAAAGTTAAAAAAACAGTTCTTTTTCACAACCCTTATATATCATATATATATATATATATATATTATATATATTATATAATATATATATTATATATATAAAATAATATAAAATATATATATATATAATATATTATATAATATTATATATATATATATAATAATATATATAATATTATATATTCCAGCCTTCTCTCCTCAAGGCTGGGGGTAAGGTGCATGACAAGCATTGGAAACAGAAAAGTAATAGAAAAATATGACAAGTCGAAAAGAAAGGACAGCCTTACCGCCCCCTTTATACCTTTTAGAGAGAACTCGTCGCAATCAGAAAATCCACCCTAAAGCTTCACGGGACTGCGATGGACTCTCACCAAGGCATCTCGTCAATGTGGGGTTCATCCCTTGGGACAGGTGGGACACAACCAAACCTCCTCACAAAACCCCTCCACTCATTCCTATTATGCACCTTTCTTCTCGCCTCTGCCAAACTCACATTTTTCTCCTCCAGGCATTCTTTTACTGACTCAATCCACTTTTTCTTCTGTCTCCCAGCCGGTCGATTCCCAGCACACTCACCGCTATACATCTGCTTAACCAACCGACTGTCATCCATCCTTTCCACATGACCAAACCTTACATACCAGAAGGTCACATAAAACACTACAACCCCTCATGAACACCCGAAATCTGTAACTTGATAAAATAAAGAAACACCCTTCGACAACAAAAAACATACTCCAAATTTAACTAGACAAATTAACTCCTTAAACACACAAATCTCCAATCTCATCTCCACCCATAAAACAGAATAATTCTAAAAACACTTAGTTGAAAGTATGAGAAGGCCGGAAGAAAAAAGAACATGGAAAGTAATAAAAGGTCTCCATAATTCCCAAAACAACTCTCCACACACAAACGAAGCTTTATAAGAGGACAAAAAATATTCCCTTCCTTCCCCAAACAGCACTGCAACACCCTTGCCCAACATTATTCCAATATCTCCAACAAACCTACCCAAGCAAATAATTGAAAAATAATATGCAACCTCAAAAGAATGAATTTAGAAATCAACTCCAACCCCCCATTTTCTACACAAGAAATAACCTTAGAAAATTTCCCAGCTTTTAGCTCAGACAACATCTTTAACCTTCACATTAGACACTTTGAACTTTAAACTACATCATTCATTACAAATATTTTCAACAAATCCTGGTCTTTTAACTATATCCCTACATAATGAAAAAAAAAAGTAATTATAATACCCAAATTAAAACCCAAAAGACCCTACCTCCCGTCTTCATGCAGACCCATATCCCTCCTCCTCCATGTGCTAACTAATGGAAAAAATCATACTCACCAAAATACAACCCAATTTTAACTCTCCAAATCAGCAATATGAAATTAAAAAAAACAAACTCTACCTCAACAGTCGTAACAAATATCACACAAAACATCGTAAACGGGTTGAACAAGACACCATCGTACAGAGCAATACTCCTGGCAATTGATATCAGTAAAGCCTTTGACAAAGTATCTAGACTCATAATAATTCAAAAATTCTAATTTCATCCTTCCATAAACTCCCAATTCAAAACTAATAACCTACGCAGATGACATAACCATATCAGACCCTTCAGTACCCACTGCCACAAATCTCACACACATTTACCTAAATCACCTAAAAGCTTGGTTATCTTCCAACAGAATATCGGCCCCTTCCGAGAAATCGTCTATCCCCTTTATCGACACAGACAGACACCAATCATCCTTCCACACACAATTAACCATACATATTTTTATTTAAAAAAAAAAAAAAAATCAGCTCTTGAAAAGAAAAAAAAATTGTTTTAAAGTCACATGCAGTTTCAATATATTTATTTAAAAATGGGCTTTATGACTATGACAAGCTTTCAAAATAGTACAATCATTATGTTGTAATATACATAAAAAAGAAATTGAAGATTAATTACTCTTGAAAAAGTAATGAATGATTCAGCTATTGAATGATTCCCTACTATTATATTAATGGAGATTTTATGTATCACATATTACCTCATTCTATTTATCTCCATTAACAAAGTTCAAAATTGCTGTACTTACTCTTCTGGTTTAAGGTCAAATATATGAATATTATTTAAACATCACATTAGATATCAAAAAGAAGATTACACACTTTCGTAATTGCTTCTTCTAATGATCACATTATAATTGGAAAATAACTACTTTAAATGGAACAGTTGTAACTACCTTCCTTTATTTATATATCACCACTCACAGGCTAGGCACTATTCAAGAAAAGGGAAGGGATATAAGAACTAAACTGTATAACTTTTCATCCAAGATATTGCAAAACCTTTTGGGTGTTACTTTACAAAATTTAAAAACATGAAATAATTATTCATACTTGTAATATGCATCAGATTTCTTTGGTGCATCTGGAAGATTACTGTAGTAGTCAGGAATAATTTTGAACATAGCTTCAGGAAGTTTCTGACTTTTTTTTTCCTCAATAGTATACCGCTGAACATCAACTCCTCTGTCTTTGTCAGTTGTTCGACTCTAATAATAATAATAATAATAATAATAATAATAATAATAATAATAATATAATAATAATAATAATAATAATAATAATAAGTATATAAAAACCTGCATTTCCAACTTATCAGGTGCTGAGAAAATGCATAATTTAACCGTTTGTCAATAAAAATTGGGAGTAAAATACTTCACGTAGCAAACATGATATTTGTGTTTATGTATTCTGTTCATAAAGCAGGAATACTCCTTCTTCTATTTTACCAACTTTATTTGATTTTCACACCTTCAGGCATTCTGTTGAAGGGGTTAGGTGAAGCCTCAAAACCACCATCAATTGAAGAATATAAGATGTTAAAGAGAGTGAGCGTTGTCACGATGAAGTGGCGTTTCTTCCCGGAGGCTGCTTAGGAATCGTCGGTAGGGCTAGCAGCCTCCTGCCCCAGACGCCACAGGACTCCCCCCAGTGACAATGCCGCGAGCACACTCCGCTCTCCGGTCCTGAAACGCCACACTGTATTATGGAATGTCGTATTTTAGTTTTAGTTTCATGCAAACCTCTGGTCTTATTCAAGTGACATTTTCATACTTCCCTTCCCTGCTACTCAGTTATGCCTAAAATTGTAATTTTCTCTAAAAATTTAATTTCTATTCCATGAAAAAGGGGACCTATCTCAACCCTCTAACTAAAGATCTATTGCTTTTAACTTTTGTTTTTTCAAGGGTTTCCTTTCCCTTCAACTCTTAGTCTTCTAATCCTAGGCAGCTTTTCAAACCTTTGGCTTTGGTTCTGGGATGTTTTCAAAACTTGACATAGTCTGGTACAAAGCCTCGATTTCAAAATGGCAGCTGTTATAGGCAGTCATCTTTCATCCTTTATATTTATGAATAATGATGTTCCTGAAGATTGTGAATATAGTCGTCATTCTTTTCCATCTTTTAATTATTGACCATTTATCACCTATCATTATCATGCCAATAACTCCACGCATATATCTTTATTTTGTTAAATATCTTGCACAAATTCAAACATCTTGTGCGAGGAGTTTGCCCTTGGATCAACTAACCTTTCTCATTTTTTTTTTGATACGGGCAGAGAAAATTGCTTGCTCTAATTAATGCTTCAATACACTCAGCTTCTTTATCAATCTACTCAACATAACTTTTGACACATCATCCTCATATTGGCAAACACACAAGTGCCAAAACTTAAACCCTCGTCTACCATGAATATTTTTTGGTATTTACTTTTTTTGCTATCTTTCTTAGAAGAATAATTTTGGTCTTCGACTAAACATGCCTTCAAGTTGTTGGCTACTTTAAGTGGCCTTCAGAACTACTTCACAATATCCCTGTTGCTTGCACTTATTAGGGATGTTTTTCGTATTTGTATCAGGTTGGTGTTTTTTTTTATTTTTTAAAAAATCAAAAAATCAATGATTTTTCTGATTTTCTTATTTTTTTAGGCACACATTGCCTTTTAATTATTATTTTGATAAAATTAGTTAATAATCCTGATTATTACTTATTTAATAATATTTTTTAAAAAATATATATTTATTAGTTTAATTAAGTTATTTAATTTATATATTAATATATATATATATATATCATATATATATATATATATATACTATATATATATTATGTATTAATATATATATTATATATATATATAATATATATTAATATATATATATATATATATCTATTATATATATTATAAAGGAGAAAGAAAGAAAGAAATATTATATATATATATAATATTATATATATATATATAATTATATTATATATAATATTATATATATATATATTTTATATTTATATATATAATATATATATATTATATTATATAGTATATATATATGTTGATTTTTTTTTTTTTGAAGAAGGAGATGTTGAAGTTGGTGTTGGATTTAAATCAGTGAGGGGTTTAGGAATGGGATTATCGGATCATTATG
>JABUQX010053425.1:0-10000 GCA_015478945.1 Trachelipus rathkii
TCGCAGTTGTCCAGAGATCAAAGAGTGTAATATTCAATGATCAGGAAGTTGCGTAGTATTACCTCAGATAGAGATAAGGAAAAAAAGAACCAGTTAGAGGCGCGGACAATGGACCTATCAGAGACTGTCCCAGTCAACGTAAATATTTATCAAAATACATGCCGATGCCGCAAGCACATACCTACACCACACCCAATAGGCCTGTGCAATCTTCCCGTAAAACAAGAGGTCAATATAATTATATACGCAACTACTACCAAAACTAGTAAAATGCCTTAGGGCTAAGGTTCATGCTAACACAATACAAGCAAGCTTTTAATAACTTTATTGTGATACTGTAGCTACAAGGCGATGCGTTTAGCTTTAATGAACTAACTAAAAACCTGCGCACTTGCAGTTGGCTACGTCAGAATATACTGTATGATCCAAAAGATCCATATACCTATCCAATCCTTGCTCTTTAATGTTGCAGGTGAGTGTGTCGAAGCACTCAACAAACTCCTGCGGGAAACCATTCAAAAAATTGTAAACACTATTACAGAATGAATCAAGGTTACACGTCTTCGCTACATTTCTTATTGTGTCCCCTAGAAAACTGTCCGTGGAAAATATTTTATAAACTTGTATCATGGTTCCCTATGACTGGGAGAATTTGAAGGGACATAATGGCATATGAGGACGATCTGATGTTGGCGGAAGAGAAGAGAAGGAGGACGATTCGAGAGGTGGTGGAGTTGTTTGCGGAGGAGTTGGAGGAGCAGGGATGAAGATGAACATACAGAAGACAGAGATATTAACAGTAACCGGAGGAAATGAGGAGGGGACGAGAATGATGGTGAGAGAAGAGGAGGTGAAGGCGGTAAATACCTCCAATTATCTCGGAGGGTGTTTTACCAGAAGGGGAGGAAGTGGAGAAGAGATTTACGCGAAAGAATGAAAAGTAATGGATTAGTTACTGAGAGAGGGTAGTACTCCATGATGGAAGGATAGAAAACAATCGGAATAGAGTTAACAGTGATTTTTTTTACAGCATACTGCCTCCCACACTGCTGTACGGAGCGGTGAATGAGCATGGAGCAATCAACGAGAAGAGAGGAGAATAAAGGAAGACACAGCAGGAAGGGAGGAGTGAGGGGATAATATAGAGCACTAAGTGATTGGAAATGAGATGAAGGAGAAGATACAGTGTAAAGTTGAAGGTGAGATGAAGTTGACTTAGAAGAATATATAAGTGTGAAGAAGATGGACACAGTGGAATCGATGTGATGTGGGAGGATTCGATAGATTGGTGGGGGGGACGATCTGGGAGATGGATGGAGCAGTGAGAGAATGCCTGAAGAAGGAAGATGGGAATGGCACTACCAGATGGGGCAAAAGACAAGGGAAAGGCACCGAAGAAAAGATGGAGTAAAACGGGGTGGCAGATGGGTACTCTCTCGGAGATGTCAGGCTACCAAATATGAGAGCGCGGAAGAGAAGAGGAATAGTGCAAGGCGAGAGGGACGTCTGGTAGAAAGATGCCTGCGCGGCTGACCGGATGAAGAATCCCCTGGGAGGGAAAGAAAAGAAAGAATATATATAGTATATAAATGTAATATGTATATTATATTATATATTATATATAGTATATATATATATATATATATATAATATATTATATATATATATATATATATATAGTATATATATATAGTATATTATATATAGTATATATATACATATATATATATATTAGTATATATATAAATATATATAAATATAATATAATATACTGTATATAATTACGTAGTATATATAGGTATATAGTGATATAGTATATTTATATATCGTAAGTGCTAGTATATATATATAGTTATATATATACTACATATGAGTAAGTATAGTAATGGACCAACAGCCACTTGTAATAGAAATCCTCTCATCCAAACTGCAAGATATGTTTTCCTCATTTCTATTAATAAAACAAATACTCTTAAATTTGCTTTGATTAAACTATTATTTTTAATTATTATTAAAAATTATAATTAAAGAACTTAAGCCATCAAAAAAATTTTGATAACTTAAATAATTTTAGCTCTGTCGCTCTACCGATTATATATATATATATATATATAATATATATATATATATATATTAGTAGTGATGTTATTATATATATAGTACTATATATATATATATAATTATTAATATATATAATATGCCTATAGAGAAATTAGATTCAGAAAATTACTCTTATATAAACTACTACATTACTTAGTTACATGAAATTACATCTAATATCATCTACTCATTGAATGATTAGTTCCTTAAAAATAGAATAGCATCTGCCAGGTTCTCCTTCATCTTTCGCTCTTGTGGTCTGGATTGTATACATCGCGAAGAGCAGAAAAAGCAGTTCCACGCAAACTTGCGTTGGAGGTAGAGCGGTAACAGCAATTTCCAGCTTCTTGTACAATGTCTTGATACTCTTGGAAGTTTACATAAAACTTTTCAACTTCTTTCAGTGTAAGCAAAGAAATTTTTTATTTAAAGTTATGGAATATTTTGTGTGTGTACAATTATTAGGAAGGACCTTGACCTTTTTTTCTTGAGTCATTCGACGCTTCGACTAAGCTCTTCAATAATCTTAAAGCTTTTCATACTAATCTTCTGGAACTTTCTGAAGAATGATTGAGAAGGTATAACGGAGATAGTTGTAGTTTCATCACCTAGCAAACATGTTTAGATGTATCCCTTTTCTTCTTAGAACTTCCTGCAGACGCTTTATACGAAATGGGTCACAATTGCAGGGAGTGCAGGATTTAGGCTTGTGTAGTTTTGTTGTTCAGATTCGAGTTAAGCCTTATCCCTGTAGATTGGTATCAATTATAAACAACAGGCTAGTATTATATCATGTGTGCAATGAGAGAAAATTTTGTCTCCCTCGAGTACACATGGAGTCCTTTTATTACCTTCAGTAGTCTTAAATATAGATGGTATAAGGTTGAAAGGTTGAATGTTTATTAGAATATAATGTCTTTTCTTTAATATATAGTTATTGCATAAAAATTTCGAAAAGTTTTGCAAATTGGCATTTTGTGACAACAGTAAAATATTTAAAACTTGATGAAGTGATATTTTTTTTATTCTTATCTCTTCATTTTAAATACATAAACAATTTTATAGACTTTGTGAGTTTTTCATCGTCAAAGAATCTTAATAGCCATCTTTAGGAAAGTTACCGACTTCCCACTCCGAACCCCTGACTCGACCTCTTGAAAATTACCGGCTCCGACCTCCGACTCCGACTCCGACTCTCGAATACCGATCCACCCTCTTCAAGAATTACCGACTCCCGACTCCGACTCCCGGACTTCCACCCGTCTCAAAACTATCTGACTCCCGACTCCGGCGATCCGACGTCCGACTCCGACCCTGCAAGTGATCATGTTAGAAACAAGTGTAAGTAGGTTACTGTTCTGCGCTAAAATGCTTAGTTACTTTCTGTTGTTGAAGTGATGGAAACTTTGTTAATGCTAGCATTTATTCGTAGTTTAAAGTTGAATTAGGTTTGTCGTTGTACATTATATTCTTAGTTTTAGATTTATGACATGTTAAACATTATTGATGTGACAAACTTTTAT
The DNA here is from genome assembly GCA_015478945.1 of Trachelipus rathkii. NCBI lineage: Eukaryota > Metazoa > Arthropoda > Malacostraca > Isopoda > Trachelipodidae > Trachelipus > Trachelipus rathkii. The sequence goes on from JABUQX010053425.1 coordinate 3,624, forward strand.
TACAATTTAGCAAATCGACTCGGTGTTCAGTATGTATAGTTAGGTCTAGTGTTATGATAAATTTTTGTTAAATGTACTATGTTAATGGAAATTAACAAGCGATAATGTTAGGATATGTTTGAGAAAGGGGATAAAGGTTACGTTTATTGTATGTCTATGTTAGGTTATGTAGTACTCGTTGTGTCATAGTGGGAACTTATAGTAAGTGTGTAACAGTTTATTCAATGCTAGTAACGTAGTGTTAGTTTTGTGCGTTCGTATCATATATTCGTAGTTCGAGTGATGTTATGTGTAAGTTTTATTGATGTGTGGAAACTTTGTTACAGCTTAGCATATTTCGTTGGTCAGTATGAGAATAATTAGACAAGGTTATGGATAAAATTTTGTTAAATATTACTATGTTAATGTAAAATTAACATATCCATGATATGTTAGAAAAAAAGTGTGAGTAGGTTTACGTTCTGTGCGCGTCAATGTTAGTTACTTTACGTGTGTTAAGTGAGGAACTTTTAATGTTAGCAGTTTTTTCGTGCTTAAAGCGTGTTAGGTTTTGTCGTTGTACAATTATATTCTTCAGTTCAGATTCATGTAACGATTTGTTAGCTTGATGTGGAAACTTTGTCGATTAAGGCTATATTTGATGTTTTATTCAGAGATTTTAATTCCATTTTATGTTTATCTAAAATGACACTCGAAATATGACTTGAATAAATAGATCAATAGACCAATAACTCAACAGATCAGGGATGGCTTGATTTACTGATTTACAGTTTTTGGAGTATGTGAAAACGCAATTTTTTAAGTTATAAACATAAAAAGAATAAAAAAATTTAATTTTTTTTTTTTTTTTTTTTTTATTTTTTTTTTTTTTTTATTTTATTTATTTAGATCTACTTACTTACTTACTTATTTTATGTTATTTATTTATTTATGTTGTTCAGGAGTAGTTATTTAAATTTAACTTATTCATATTGTCGGAACTTCACCCTCATGATTCGGAGTTGTACTTTGTTATAAACATCTCCTTTGATCCTAATATGGGACTATACGACTATTTATTAATTCTGCACTGCACTGGTGCAGATGTCAAATCCGGCTCTTCTTACTCAGATTCCTTCTCCACTCTTTCTTTCTCAGTCTCCGAATCCGACTCCTTTCTCCACTTCTCTTATGCATTCTGTTCATTTCTAGGGGGTACCCCCCATCCTGGAGTTCCCCGACACCCTTTATGAACTTACAACCATCATTAGTTCGAGATCTATGGTTCAATAACATATAGATAAAGACGCCACTATTGTTATCATTAACAATATTTAATTAACTTCGGCACCGCATACGAAGCCAGCACCGGTGCAAGCCTGTCAACTCCTACTACCTCGTGAAGTCACTGGTGCCGATGCAACTCCTCGAGATTGCGATACCAACATCTTTCTAGGAAATTCAAGCTCCTGAATCTCAGCCTTCTATGAACATGCAAGATCAAGTTTTTTTTGGTGGGGGGAGTTCGCATTTTTTGAAAAATAATTGAAAATAATAATAATAAGATATAATTAATAATAACTAATATAATATGTGTAAATAATGCAAATAATAATAATAAATAATAATCAATAAATAATAATGAATAATAATAATAATAATTAATAATCCAACTTCAACGTTAGGCCTAATCTTACGCTCGGAATGGGAAGCGTCAAAAGGACGTAACCCTCATATTTCTGCGTCAATCCTCGGGGCAGCTACCCCCTAGATGCAACCTACATAGCGACTTGGAAAACTCGGCGGTAAGCAGTTTAACACAGCAATACGAATATATACGCAAGTTTCATAAACGATACCTCAACGCCTTTCGGAGAAATCGGTGGCAGCTCAGATGCGCCTGAAACTACTGTCTCACGTTCCTAAAAGTTAACCTATTCCACCAATATTTGAACCTTTTTCACTGTGAGCTATGAACTTTGCTATTAACTGTATACTAGTATGGCTGATGATGAGCCATGTCTGGCTCGAAACGTGTGAAATTAATAAACTTTGACTTTTTTTTCCTGCTATTGGTCATGGACTCTTCCATGAATAAAATTGATGTTCCCCTAGGAACCGACTCTGGATATCAAATCCTTATACTTTATTATCATAATATAATAATATATGTATCATATATTATATATATATATATATATATATATATATATTATATATAGCTTACTATATATATATATAACTAATATAATATATATATATATATATATATATAGTATATTATAGTATATATACGTATTATATATAAGTATATATAATATGTATGTAAAATTCAGTTATTTAGTAAAATAAATTCTATGTTTAAGAAATGATATTCCGTATAACGTATATTGCGATCTATACCTAGATAAAAATGGCGCCAGATTTGGATTCACTGAATCTTTTAAGAAATTGTACCATATAGGGATGTGTTTACATATGAATATTTAGGAAATCATTATTTTAGAAATAAATTAAGTAGTCGTATTTAAGGTTTTTGGCCATAGTTTAGCTTGTGCTGTTAGAAATGGTTTGTGAGTTGTTGAAATGCCTAGAGGTAAGATGTGTTACTAGAGTGAATTTAAAATATGAAAAATTTAATAAATTATTGGAAAATTTAAAATATAACTGCAGGTGTATTTGGCTTTTCCGAACAGTTATCAAGTGTTCTTTAAGAAACTCTGTACAGTATAGGATGTTGGTTTACCATATTTATATTTAGGAAAAATATGAAAAATTTTAGAATAATAAGAGATTCCTCCGTAAATGTTAACATTTATTGCTGTGGGCCCCCCCCCTTTTAGAAAATGGGTTTTTGAGTTTTTGAAATGCATAGAGGTAAGATGTGTTACTAGAGTGAAAATTTAAAATTGAATATTAACTAATATTGGAAGATTTAAAATAATAATTGGCAGTGTATTTTCTTTTTCCGAACTCAGATTATTATCAATGACTTTTAAGCAAATTTAACGCAATAGGAGCAATTTTAGCAAATTTTATCATTTTAACAGGCAACCTATCTGATTACCATTAATAGGTTATCAAAAACATTTCGCAGAACATAATATATATATATATAGTAATATATAGTATATATAGTATATATATAGTAAGTATATTTACTATATATATATAAAGTATAGTAGTTATTTCAGTGTATAGTAGTATATATATATAATATATATAGTATAGTATATATATACCCAAATACTATAGTAATGTTATTATATATAGTATATAGTATAGTATATTAATATATATGATATATATAGTATATTATACTATTATATATATATACTAATATATATATTATATATAGATATATATAAAACATTTGCAGAATATAGGTAAAAATATATAAAAAAAAATATTTTAGTCCATAGGAAAATAAATTAAAAATATTTCTTTAAGTTAACAGGTTCAAAATGGCCCGATTTACTTATTTATGCTCTTTTACGCGGAAACATTAAATAATGAATGATAACCATAAGTAGTGAGTTGATTATTTTCATAAACTTAATTTGTTATAGTTGTCTTTTAAAGGGACAAAACTTAGGGCACATAAGCAGTGCAAATTTCACAATTTTGGTTAGGTTTCCATTGTGTGCCAACGTGTAACTCCATGTAGGGTACTGTATGAAACGCTGCGTGGCAACGTGTATCTCATCTAGGTTACGGTTGGAATTGCTGGTGCACGTGTAAGTCCGTGATAAGTTAGGTTCAACTTACAACCCCCTTTTAAGTTAGGTTAGGATAAAGTGAGTTTAGGTATACACAGAATTTATATATATATAATATAGATTATTGGTGTAACGTAATTCGATGAGTAGGTGATATATATAATGTATCGATATGGGAGTAATATGGTACTCGGAAATAACCAAGATAATATTTTACAACAATGAGGCACAAAGCAAGTCAAATTTCACAATGAATGATATGCGATAATCGAATATCGATATATTCGAGATATCAAAGGTCAGTACGAAAGGTTCAGCTTTTATCACATATATATCTATATATATATATATATACTAATATATATAGTTAATATATATATATATGTAGTTAGTTAGTATAGTGTGATATAGAATATATATATATATATAGTACTATAGGGGGCTGTTACTTGCTAAGTTAGTGGTTTCTTTTAATTGAGCAAGCCACATCCTATGAGTAAGAGGTTGTAAATTAGAAAATCCATATTTGTGAAATGAATGTTCTTAGTATTCAAGACATAAGTAAAATAACGCCAATGAAAAAATATATTAAAGTAACAAAAGTCCTCTTCTGTGTGAGAATATCTCTTTGTAGGCGAATTGCAGGTCGCAGCCTTTTCCAGTGCGTTTTTTCGAACTTCCTTCAGACTCTTCGTTTAGCGGCGAAAATTTGTGATCGAAATTCAAGTCGCAGCCTTTTTCCTTGAAGTTTATCGCTCTTGCCGGGAAGATTTCTGAAGAGAGTATCTTGAGTGAGATTTTCTTCTGCTTCTTAATAATTTGATCTGACTGAGATTTATTCTGACTGAAGAGTATCTCAAAATGACGGTTTAATATAGGTATTTCACTTTGACTTATGCTAAAATTTGCTCGCGCAAATCTTAGCATATAGAGTATGGCGAACAATAAATTAAAATGTTTACAAAATTTTATATGGAGTGCTACATTACTTCCCGCGCTAAAAAAACGGAAGTGAAAAGTATATTTTAAAATAATTATCAAGAAATAATAACTAAAATACATAAACTTAAAGTACTTTCAAATGGCACACAAAAGATTCACCTCGTCCGAAGACATAGAGTAAAGCATACAAACCATAAGTGAAGGCAATAAGATAGTATAGCATGAAATTTGAAGATATTCAAAATACGAAGCAATAACTGGGTTACAGTCCGAAGAGTCTAAACCATATACTACAAGTATTTGAATTGACGATATAAAGTAGCAATAATGTATATATACAGAAAATAAAGATGTGCATTCAAACACAGCGATATTTGGTTAGTATTCAGTTAGAATAATAAAACAAACATAGCAAACATTTGAAATGCGATTAAAAGGTACAAAAAATGTGTAATTACATAATGATAATTATTTGGAATTGAAACAATTGAAATTATTCACGAAGTTAAATACTTACAACTTGATCGAACCTTTAAATCCAAGGAAAGGTCCAGTATAGACGTTTCTAACGTATCCATGATTTAACCAATGCGCACGTAGTTTTTCAAAGTTGTAGTTACGAGAGAACATTGCTTGACATAAGTAGAGACGAAGTTGCTTGAAGTTTAGGTTCTTATAGTTGAACCAAAATTCTGTCATTATACATAGAAGGTGGGAAGGAGAGTCATCACAGAACGAGTTGTGTAAAGGTCTATTCCGTATTCGAAAAGGAATCAATAGTTCCGTGTGGAGATTCAAAAATGAAATTTCTGAGCCCATAATCCAAACTTGAATAATGAAAGAGAAATCCATACAGTAAAGGAAGTTACATATGTAGATGTGACGTAAAGTTGCTTGAAATTTTAGGTCCTTTATTTGGAAGAAATTTCCTGCATACATAAAAGGGAGCGGTCACAGCACCATTTAGAATTCGAAAAGGAAATCAAAGTGTCGTAGTGGAATATTCAAAAATGAGTTTTCTGCCCATAGATGTCCAGAAGCTTAGAAAATGATGAAAGAAATCTGTAACCGGTAAATGGAGTTTGCTATGTCTGAACGAATGAACCATCGAACTGTGATAGTGTTTTGAAAAGATGGAAAACCATTAGATCCAAAATTAATAAAAATGAAAGTTGAAGTTCGTATTAGATAATGTAGCTGTTTGATTGATCATCTTGTTCTCGTGAGTGGTTCTGTTTGGGAATTTTAAGTAGTATTTAGTTTTTTCTTTTATCTTCATTTTGTGTTTTTTTATTTTTTTTTTTTAGAAGGCGTTGATTGAAGTTGTGGGTGTTCTACTCAGGGGGTTTCACCAATTATATAGGGTAGTGCCTTCGCGTAGATTGGTGGGCTTCTTTTGTGAGGCAAAGCACGTTATATAAGAGGATGGTGGGTAATTTTAGCAAATCCATATTTGAAAATTACGTTTTAGTTCAACATAAGGTAAATATGCAATGAACATTAGAAGTAACAAAATTCCCTTCTGTTGAGGGATACTCTCTCTTCGTAGGCCGAAATTGCGCGTCGCAGCCTTCTTCCAGTGCGTTTTTTCAAACTTGGCCTCTGACTCTTCGGTTTGGTGCGAAAATTTGTGATCGAAATTCAAATCGCAGCCTTTTCCTTGAAGTTTATCGCTCTTGCCGGGAGGATTTCTGGAGAGAGTATCTTGATTCTTCTTGTTAATTTATTCTGAACTCT